>CAUYRT010040752.1:0-134078 GCA_963574885.1 Lepilemur ruficaudatus | reverse complement strand
CCCAGCTACTCGGGAGGCTGAGGCAGAAGGATTGCTTGAGCCCAGGAGTTTGAGGTTGCTGTGAGCTAGGCTGATGCCATGGCACTCTACAGCCCGGGCAACAGAGTGAGACTCTGTCTCAAAAAAAAAAAAAAAAAAAATGCAGGTGAAATAAAGATGTTTTAGACAAATAAAAGCTGAGAGAAAGTATTACCAGCAGACATTCACTAGAAAAAATGCTAAAAGAAGGTTTTCAAAAATGGAAAATGATTACTGCTGGAAATAATCAAGAGCACTGGAAAGAGTATGTATTTGTTAAAAAAAAAAAATAGTTTTAACTAAAAGTAATAATGTCATGATCAGGCTATAACATAATGTCTTAGTTTGTTTTCTCTTGGTATAACTGAATACCAAAGACTGGGTAATTTATAAAGAAAATAAATTTATTTCTTATAGTGCAAAGTCAAGGGGCCACATCTGGTGAGGACCCTCCTGGTAAGGACTCTGCAGAACCTGGAGGCAGCACAGGGCATCATATGAGAGAGATGGCCAAATTGGCTTTTAAAACAGGGTCACTCTTGTGATAACTAACCCACTTCCTCCATTAATCCATTAATCCACAAATGGATTAATCTATTCATGAGGACAGAGCCCTCTTGACCCAATCACCTTCCATAGGTCCCACTTCTCAACACAGCTGCACTGGGGACCATGTTTCCAACACATGAACTTTTGGGGAGACATTCAAACCACAGCAGATATGATAGAAGTAAAATATATGACAACAATAACACAAAGAGCAAGGGGGAAATAAACAGAGTCCAAATATGGTAATGTTCTTGCATTATTTGGGAAGCGATAAAGTTATTAATTTGAGGTAGACTGTAATAAGTAAAAATGCATATTTCAATATTAGGATAGCCATGGAAAATTAATTGAAAAATCAACAACTAAAAGGGCAATAGAGAAATAAAAAATGGGATAATGAAACATTTTTATTAATCTAAAAGTAGAGAAGAAAGGAGGAATGAAGGAATAAAGAGACAAGCAAACAAAACAAGTAAGTAGAGATCTGAAACTCCACTATATTTATAATCACACTTACTGGACAATGGATTGAACAATCTAGACAGAACACAAAAATTGTCAGTCTGCATGAAAGGAATAAGCCCCATTTATATGCTGCTAACACAAGAAACACTTTTACTCTATGAATACAAAAAGTTTGCAAGAATGAAAAAAGATATACCATGCAAAATTTAGCACAAAGAAAACCAGTGTAGCTATGCTACCATATGATGCCATAGATATTAAGACAAGATGTGTTATGAGAGAAAAAGTAGGGCAGTTCATACTGATTAAATGGTCAACAAACTGAACAGAAAATTCCAACAACCCTAAATCTGTGTATACCTAATAACAAAGCTTCAAGATGTATAAAGCAAAAGTTGACAGGATGAGATGAGGAAACACAATACATGCTTGACAACTTCTGAAGTGCTGAGATTATAATGTCGAACAGAGAGACAAGGCCTTTGCCCTTAAGGAACTTATTGTCTAAGACAAGAATGTTTTAAGAGGTAAACAACAGTTCCTCTCACTTATGAGCTAAAATACTATTCCAAATACTATTATCATTCTCATTTTAAAACAGAAGTTGAAGAAGTCTGATTGAGACACAAGTTCACTTAGCTACCAAGTGGCAAAGTCAGGACAAAAATCAAGGTCTTTCTGGCCAGGTGCTGTGGCTCACGCCTGTAATCCTAGCACTTTGGGAGGCCGAGGCGGGATTGCTCAAGGTCAGGAGTTCAAGACCAGCCTGAGCAAGAGCAAGACCCTGTCTCTACTATAAATAGAAAGAAATTAATTGGCCAACTAAAAACATATAGAAAAAATTGGCCGGGCATGGTGGCACATGCCTGTAGTCCCAGCTACTTGGGAGGCTGAGGCAGAAGGATTGCTTGAGCCCGGGAGTTTGAGGTTGCTGTCAGCTAGGCTGATGCTATGGCACTCACTCTGGCCCGGGCAACACAGTGAGACTCTGTCTCAAAAAAAAAAAAAATCAAGGTCTTTCTGACTCAGCACTCTGAGTTTTCAACCACAGTGTCAGCACATACATTCCAAGGACAATTCTCTTTTCAATGGGGATTTATATAGAATGGTCAACATTTGATTGTTTTAGGAAGGGCATTTAAAAAGTAACAACCACCATCTATTATCACCATTATTTTGGTGCCAAAAATATGAAGGCTGTAATTTCAGGTGAAAATACATCAATCCTTCTCAAAAAATGGTATTTGGCAACCTTTTACAGATATGTATAAATAAACAAACAATTTCTCCCCTCTCTTTATCACAGACCAGTGAAAAGTTTATCACATATCGACACTGGTCCATTTTCTGGCTTTAGGGAACTGACTAAATGAACTAATAAAGGGTAAAATGCAATCAAAATTTACTTAATAAGACCTCAGCTAATGATAATATAGCCAAATAACATAAGGAAATTTAAAAACACAAAGAAACAAAGAAATACAAATTAAAGTCTACTACCCAAAGGAGAAAAGAAAATTTCCAGGCATTTATTCATTATTGTACAGTATTGAATTCCTACTAGGTCAGGAGGACAATGGTTACTTAGACTGACCTTATCCCTGCTTTCATGGAGCCTCTGTTCTACAGTCTACAGCCCAGAATGTACAGTCTAGTGGAAATCAGGTAAGCTGTTGGAACAGAACTTTGCCATTTATCTCACTTCAGATAGTCTACCGATTGTTTGCACTCTCAGAAGAAATGAGCCATGAAGAACGTCAACACAATCACAGTAGCTAGGCCATGGATTCTGATGCCATGCAAAGTAAATGACTATATATATTTTATGTGTATAACATATATATATATGTATATATACGTCATTTGCCCCTGTTTCAATATCCCCCTTCTCTTACTTGTCATCCCAGCCTTTCGCATTGATTAGAACACCAACTTCATCAAATAGTAAATTCCCATATAGACTCAAGTTTACTCTTGAACTTCCTGATTTTGATGTCCATTTTTGTGTCAACTCCAAATTCTATTAACTTCTGTAACTATGTAATACATTTTAAAAACCCTTAGGGTCAGTCTCTCATAGTGATATTCTCTTCCAAATTTCCTTTGAAATACTCATGCATTCATTATTCTGTTGGGTTTCTTACTGAAATTGCCATTAGGTGTTAAAAAGTAATTCATAAAATCTTAGCAATGCTCTTCATGAAAACTTTTTAATAAGTGCAGAAATTTATTTTTTATTAATTAATTTTTCCTGTAAATTCTCTTATTTTTTTAAAAAAAGCACATAAAACACATAACACATAAAACAAGCACATAAAACACATAAAAACACATAACATTGAACTAAAATTCTATGATGATAATCCTGCCATGGGCCAGGCTAAAGTAATTTAAATACAGAAGTTTGCTGCCTTGTCCCCAGTGACTTAAGGCTTTTGTTCCCTTAGAAAGAAGGGTCCAAACTGGGGTAAGGGGCTTCATACCTTTTCTCACAGGAGGGGATGATTGATCCCCTTCTCCAAAATCTGCACCACAAAAGAGGCTCTCCCTGACACCGTGGCCTAACTTAATCCTTTTCCTGAGCATCCAGAGAAGTTCAAGGAAAAGAGCATGCTGATCAATGTGAACTCCCACACTCGACCTTTAGAATTTCATTAATATTTCAGCTGATTTCTTCCCACTCATTTGCATCTTCCTTCATGCTTTGCCAACCACAGGTAAGTCAATTTTGTCATACTTCTCTTCCTGGGGGGTTTTGCAAAGTGTCCCTCTTTCAATTTGTCTGCCTGATTAAGCACAACCTCAGCTCTCTGAGGGCTTCAAGAAAAGTTGTAATGTGGTAGTTTATCTGGCCTTTTCTCATTGTGAGGCTATAGGTGGTATTCCTTCCAGCTTTCTACATCCTAGGCAAAAGCAGACCTCTGCCTCATTCTGCCGTTGCCTCATAGGTAACACAAAGACATTTATATTTAGGCTATACTTGCTGATATAGTAGACCCTCTGTATCCTTGGGGGATTGGTTCTAGGACCCCCACAGATACCCAAATCCGTGGATGCTCAAGTCCCTTAGTAGTACACTTGGCCCTCCGCATCTGTAAGTTCTGCATGCGTGGAATCAACCAACAGAGGATAAAAATATTTTGAACAAAAAAACCTCCACAAAGTTCCAAAAAGTAAAACTTGAGTGTGCTGCATTCTGAGTATTCTTAATACATTGAATCCATTGAATGAAGTAATATATAGGTATGGTATTAGGTATTATAGGTAACCTATAGATGATTTAAAGTATATGGTAGAGGGAGTGGGAGGGGGAAAGATGATGAGAAATTGGTTAATGGGTACAATGCACATTATTGGGGTGATGGATACCTTAAAAATCCTGACTTGACCACTATGCATGTAGCAAAACTGCATATGTACCCCAAACACTTGTAGAATAAAAAGAGGATAAAAATAAAGTATACTGAAGGATATGCATAGGTTATATGCAAATACTACACCATTTTATATAAAGACTTGGGCATCCGTGGATTTTAGCATCCACAGGATTCCTGAGATCATTGCCCCAGAGACATTGAGAGACAACTGTGTTTATATAAAAGTAACCTATGCACGTCCCCAGTACACTTTAAATCATCTCTTAGATTACTTATGCTATCTAATACAATGTAAATGATATGCAAATAATTGTTATACTGTATTTTTTTTAGTTGTGTTATGTTTATTGCTGTATTGTTATTCTTATGATCATTTTTTTAATAGTTTTGATCCAGAGTTAGTTGAATCTGCTAACGTGGAATTCATGCATTCAGAGGACTGACTGTCATTAACACACTATCCTGTTTAGTGCACTAAATAACCTTATCTAAATCAATATCAATCATCTATTAAAATAAATCTTACATAGAACCACAATATGCAAAAGAAACCAAAGAGAAGTTGTCTAACTGGACAAGGATGAATGACCAGACCCACTCTTTTTGCTCTTGTGGTGATCCAAACAGTCCTAGGACTCAAAGAAACACGGTGTAGAAATTCTGCTTCACTGAAATATCCCTTTGAAACTGGTTAAGAGGAACTGAGAATTGAGCTTGAGCATAGTCATTTCCAAACTTTTCTTGATTACATTATTATGTACCCCTAATATATGTATAAACACAAACACACACACACACAAAGTTAGAAATATTTTTAAAGATAAGATACTTTTCAAAAATAACATAGAGGTTCTTATGCTTTCTTCTCACATCTCATTGAATTATCTTTCACATTCTCTGCAGGACAGACACCGCCAACTTGCAGACCATTGTTTTAGCAAATGGTTACGTAATTCACTCTCCACAGCGGGAGTAGGCTATTTCCTCTTTCCCCATGGCTCTTTTCCCCTCACTCTTATAATACTGGGCCTGTGGATTCCTCCCAGCTGCAGCACAGTCCAGCCTAAGGATCTGGCCCAATACAGTGTTGGGTGCAAGGAAAGAAGAGCAGCCTTGATTCCCCCATTGGTGGAATGTGGAACTCCCTACCTACACCGGGGTGGTCTTCAGTATTATATCCTGGGAAAGTCCTGCCCTCTGGCTGACTGGTGCTGACCACTACTGCCATGCCTCTGAAATTGTAGGCAGTTTCTCACTGGTAGCCAATTCTGGTAACAGGGAGTTTGAGGAGGAATTCCTGAACATAATTCAAGGATGAAGGAAGGGGCAAGTAAAAGGGACAGCAGATAGGCCTGAAAATTCTGCCTGGCACCCAGTTAAGTCAGCAGGTTTTACAGAAGAGACATCTGTAAGTGGACTGTGTAAGTCTGAAACTGCTTACATTAGGATTTTATATCTACTCAGCTAATTATTGCTTATTTTACCATGGGAAAAGCCATAGTTGAAATAATAGGGAGACACCTCCTACTATAGTTTAAGACACATTACAGGTCAATCAGGCAGGTCTTGCAGAAAGGATGTACCCAAATTATGACTGAACCATCAAATAGAGTACTGTGCTAAGTTATCATCAAGGACACCTTAAATAATAACTGCTATGATTTGGCAAAACAGTAAAATATAAAATTACCACAGTTAAAAGGAATGTTTGTCAGTGATAAACAGACAATATTTTGGAGTTCAATGTCTTTTAGGAAATGAGAAGGACTTTTCAGATCAGTCTTCACCCTGGAAGTTCCTCATTTCATCCAGAAGATAAAGAGAGAGATCATCATTTCCACCACAGCAGCATGGGAAAATCAAAGGCAGTATGTATTAGTAGTCAGAACTGCCATGTACAGTTGTGCATCCTGTACACTGAACAACTCTAAGGGAACTCATTCTCACCAAAATTATATGCATATTATATGACTATGTAGTGGTTCTTATATGTGCTATTGACTCAAACAGACTATTTGGGATTCCTGTTCTGTCCTCCACTAGTTTTATAAACTTGTAGGAGTTATTTAACCTCTCTGTACTCCTATTTTATCATTTATCAAATAATAATAATAATAATTTCCCTTATAGGTTAGTCATTAATTTCAAATAGTAAAAAGTTCTTAATCCAGTGTGGTAGGCAGAATAACAATCCCCAGTGATGACTATGTCCTAATCCCCAGAATCTGTGATATGTTATGTTACATGACAAAGGAGAATTAAAGTTGCAGGTGGAATAAAGATAGTTAATCAGCTGACCTTAAAATTAGACTATTATCCAGGACTATCAGGATGGACCCAAGGTAATCGCTTGTTCCCTTAAAAGCAAATGAGGAAAGCAAAAGAGTAGGTCAGAGAGAGATGTAAGGACAAAAAGCAGATGATAGACTGGAAGCATGGGAGTGACTCAACCTGCCATTGCTGGCTGAAGATGGAGGAAGAGCTATGGGCCAAAAAACGCGGGCAGCCTCCGGAAGCCGGGAACTTTCCTCAGCTTAAAGCCAACAAGGAAGCAGGGACCTCAATCCCATAACCGCAAAGAACGGAATTCTGCCAAAAACCTAATTGAGCCACGAAATGCATTCTTCCCTGGAGCCTGCACAAGGGAACGCAGTCTGCTGGCATCTCGACTTTAGCCCAGTGAGGCCCTTTTGGATTTCTGATCGAAAGAAGTTTAAAATAATAAATTTATATTGCTTTAAGCCATCAAGTTTGTGGCAATTTGTTACAGTAACAGTAGAAAACTAAAACTAATATATCCATTCACAAGATTGCTATTATAATCAGTGTTTATTCATTTACTCAATCTTTAAAAATATTGACTGAGGGTGCACCATGTGCCAGGCACTGTGTTAAGTACTGGGATACCAAAAGAAACAAAGTGGTAAGGACCTTGCTTTTATAAACTTACTTCTTAGTAGAATATAACCAGAACTAGAACAAGGGGCAGGAAAGCATAGAAACTAACGGTAGGGAGTTTGCTGAGTATACAGTTGGCCCTCCATAGCTGCAGGTTTTGCATCTGTAGATCCAACCAACCATGGATCAAAAAATGGGTGGTTGCATCTGTACTGATCATGTACAGATTTTTTGTTCTTGTCATTATTCCTTAAACAATACAGTATAGCAAGTTACATAGCATTTGCATTGCAGTGGTCCCTTGATATCCACGGGGGATTGGTTACAGGTCCCCCTGTGGACATCAAAGTCTGCAGATGCTCAAGTCCCTCATATAAAATGGCATAGTGTTTATATATAACCTATGCACATCCTCCTGTAGGGGGTCCTGGAACCAATCCCCCATGGATATCAAAGGATGACTGTATTATCTAAGAAAGTAACCTCTAAAAATACAAGTGATAAATGCTGAGCAATCGTGGACAAAGAAGTTGAGAATTCTCTAAATTGATTTTTTTTAAAGTCACTAATACAAATGAGTGAAAATATTGTAACAAAAAAAATTAGTCTGTACAAAGAGGATTATTATATCAGGTCCCTTCCTCTGGAGCTAACTTCTAAGGTAAAAAGCAAGAAAATGCAGCACAGATGAGCACCTTCATCTCTACTAAAAGCTGTGGTGGTGCTTGCCAAAATAAAGAAACTCACCCCATTCAGTGTTGCAAATCTTTCAGTTCAAACTTCTGGTTGCAAAGGAAACAGCACCAGTTTGCAACATTCCAGTGCTCTGAGTTGGTTTCTGGAGTCTTCTATGTCTGCTCTGCAAGGAGAATGAATTAATGCCATGGTCCTTTGTTACTTTCAGTAAACTGCCTCTGGAATTAATAAAGAATCTTGGGAAATGAACTAATGGTTAGAGTTGAGAAGGAGGAAGCCATCAACCTTGAAGTCATAAGTAATCACAGGCTTGCTGTCGTCTTATATTGATGGAAGACCTACTATGTATTCACACTGGAAAGAAACACAAGAGGAATGTTTTCGCCAGGTATGTATGCTTTTCTCCCTTTTAAATGAGAAGTCATTTTCTTTGGATAACTTGGCAAAGACCAATCATCTGTCAGTGATACTGTAATGGGTGGTTTTGAGCCATGTTTTTAAGGTCAGGCTTCTTGAAGAAAGTGGCACTTGCTGAAAATTTTAAGCAAACCAGGGAGCATTACTTGATGGATAGAACATGATAGATTTATCTTAGGCCTATAGAGAAAGCATAGGGCTCATAAAACCAGAAGAAGGCCATTTTGGACAACGCGAACTATATAAAATTGTAAGCAGAGACTGAGGAAATTGACACAAATATTTTGAAAGCCTGTGAGCCTATCTAAACATATGGCAGTTGGAAACGCTTCAATAAAAGATAGTACATTGATTTTGCGCAATGTTATACACCCTTAAAATCATGTTTCTGAGGATTCTTTAATAGTACCAGAAGCTTTTCATGATTTAATATTCCTTGAAAGAGACGCAGGATATATATAAACTTTATATTCAGGATAATAGAAGTTTTGCTATACAAATCCCCTCACCACACACACACACACACACACACACACACACACACACACACACACCCTTATCAGAAGATGTTACTAGTATAGAAATGAAACATTAAAGTAATCTGTCTTGAGCAGGATAGGGAATGTATCAAAAATATAACTGAACAATTCAGGTACAGAATTGACTTCAAAGTGAGACTTAATCCAAGATTCCATGAGAGCAAAGAGTATGTCGTTGAGATAAAGGATACCTATCAAATTCAAACAAAAGTCTATGAGCAATTTGGAAAATGTGGGAAAAGTATGAGAAGATTTGTTTTCCTAATTTCAGAGCAGTCCTTGCAAAAAACAGAGAATACCACTGTGGTGGAGTCAGCAAGATTCACATTTTAATTTTGGCCCTGCCTTCTCCATCAACATTATAAATGTCAGCTTGGAAGCAACATGTGACATAGGTGTTTACATGCTGGGTGGCACTGAAATACTTAATGTCCTTTGTAGAGTCAACATGTATCAGCATGGTGGTACATGGAAATTAGGTTTGTTTTCTTTAGTGGGTGTTAGGAAAATCACAATGTTGTCCACCGGATGGCATAAAAGTCACTAAAAATGGATTTTTCTTTTGATTTCTGGAGCAATCTAAGACAGTAGATTTTTATGACTCAAAGAAAAAAACATAATAGGATTGCACTATTTGCTTTTGGTTATTATCTAGTATTAATTCAAAATTTTATATATATTTAAATTCATTAGTAATTCAAGTACTGAATTACATCTTTATGAAGAGATTTAGATATCAACACTATTTAAAACACAATGCCTATGCCCCCACAAAAAAAGTAGACCAGACACTTGGAGAGAAAACCAATTAAACTATGCTATAAAAAATGTGAATTAAAATCAACATAGGCAATATGGCTTCTGCTGATGGAACAGCATCCCACCTATCAATTCTATTAATTAACATGAATGGTTTGAATGCCCCACTCAAGAGACATAGGCTTGCTAAATGTATGAATAAAATACAAGCCAAGTATCTGCTGTCTTCAGGAAACACATCAAATCCATAAGGACTCATAAAGACTCAAGGTGAAGAGATGGAAAAAAATATTCTATGCAAATAGAAACCAAAAGAAAGCAGGTGTAGCCATTCTCATATCAGATAAAATTGACATTCAATCAATAATAGTAAGGAAACACAAAGATGGTCATTCTATAATGGTAAGGAAAGCAATTCAACAAGAAGACATAACAACCCTAAATATTTATGCACCTAACACAGGAGCACCCAGATTCATGAGGCAAAGCCTACGAGATCTAAGCAAAGAGATAAACAGCAGTATTATAATTACCAGGGACAACAACACCCCACTGATGGGATTAGACAGGTCATTTAAGCAGAAAATAAATAAATAAACACTGGACTTAAATGGGACTCTAGAACAAAGGGGCCTAACAAACATTTACAAAACATTTTACCCAAAAGCTACTGAATATACATTCTTTTCACCAGCACATGGAACATTCCCCAAGATTGATCATACCTTAGGCCACAAAACATGTCTCAACAAATTCAAAAAAGTGGAAATCATACCATGTATCCTCTCAGACCACAGTGAACTAAAACTAGACATCAACTGCAACAGAAACACTGAATTCTACACAAAGTCATGGAAATTAAACAACTTGTTGCTGAATGAATACTGGGTCAATAATGAAATTAAGATGGCAATCAAAAGATTCCTCAAACTGAACAACAAAGGAGACACAAGCTATAAAAATCTATGCTATTCAGAAAAAGCAGTTCTAAGAGGATAATTCAAAAGCTTAAATGCCTATATCCAAAAGACAGAAAGATCATAAATCAACACTCTAATGACATATCTCAAGGAACTAGAAAAGGAAGAGCAAACCAAACCCAAACCCAGTAGAAGAAAAAAAATAACTAAGGCCAGAGCATAACTAACAGAAATCAAAAACAAAAACAGCAATACAAAGGATCAATGAAACAAAAAGTTGGTTTTCTGAAAAAATAAACAAAACTGATAGATCTCTTGCTAGGTTAACCAGGAATAGAAGAGAAAGGACCCAAATAAGCTCAATCAGAAATGAAAAAGGAGATATTACAACTGATATCACAAAAAGACATAATATCATCTGTGAATACTATGCAAATCTCTACACACATAAACTTGAAAATGTACAGGAAATGGACAAATTCGTGGAAATACACATCTCCCAAGACTCAATCAGAAAGAAATACAACTCCTGAACATTTTAATACTCAAAAATAAGATTGAAGCATTAATAAAAAAGCTTCCCTCCCCCAAAAAAAAAAAAAAAAGCCCTGGAACACATGGATTCACAGCCAAATTTTACCAGACCCACAAAGAAGAGCTGGTACATATACTGCAGAAATTATTCCATAACATCAAGAAGGAGGGAATCCTCCCCAACTCATTCTATGAAGCTAGTATCACCTTGATATCTAAGCCAGGAAAGGACACAACAAAAAAAGAAAACAACAGATCAATATCCCTTATGAATAAAGGTGTAAAAATCCTCAGTAAAATACTAGAAAATAGAATTCAATAGCACATAAAAAATAATCCACTATGACCAAGTGGGATTTATCCCAGTGATACAAGAATGGTTCAATATACAGAAATCAATAAATGCGATTCACCATACAAACAGAAGCAAAAACAAAGACCATATGATAACCTCAATAGATGCAGAAAAACACATTCAACAAAATTCAGTACCCTTTCATGATAAAAAAAAATCCTCAATAAACTAGGCATACATAAAAGGAACATATCTCAAAATTATAAAAGCCATTTATGATAAACCCACACTAAACATCACACGGAATGGGGAAAAGTTGAAAGCATTCCCACTCAGAACTGGAACAAGACAAGGGTACCCACTGTCACCACTTTTATTCAACAGAGGCCTGGAGGTCCTCTAGCCAGAGCAATCAGGTAAGAAAAAGAAATAAAGCGTATCCAAATCAGGAAAGAGGAGGTCAAATTATCACTTTTTTGCTGATAATATGATCATATATCTAAAGAACCCCCAAAGACTCCACCAAAAGACTAGTGGAATTTATAAATAAATTCAGCAAAGTCTCAGGTTACAAAATCAATGTACACAAACTCGTAGCATTCCTATACACCAATGACAGTCAACCTGAGAGTTAAATCCAAGACTCAATACCATTCACAATAGCCACAAAGAAAATAAAATACCTAGGAATATACTTAACCAAGGAAGTAAGATCTCTAAGAACTATAAAACATGGAGGAAATAAATCACAGGTAACACAAACAAATGGAAAAATATATCATGCTCATGAGTCATTAGAATCAATGTTGATAAAATGTCCATAGTACCCAAAGTGATTTACAGATTCATTGCAATTCTCATCCAAATACTAACATCATATTTCACAGATCTAGAAAAAAATAATTCTATGCTTTGTATGGAACCAGAAAAACTCCGAATAGCCAAAGCAATTGTAAGCAAAAAAAAAATCTAGAAGCATCACATTCCCAGACTTCAAACTACACTACAAGACTATAGGAACCAAAACATCATGGTATTGGCACAAAAATAGAGCCATAGACCAATGGAAGAGAACAGAGAACCCATAAACCCTTAAAACCATCCACATACAGCCAACTGATCTTCAAAAAAGCAACAACAATATACATTGAAGAAAAGAAGCCCTATTCAATAGATGGTGCTAAGAGAATTGGATAGCCACATGCAGATGAATGTAATAGGATCCATATCTCTCTCCACACACAAAGATTAATTCAAGATGGACAAAAGACTTAAATGTAAGGCAGAAATCAAATAAATGCTAGAAGAAAATGTTGGAAAAACTCTTCTAGATGTTGTCCTAGGCAAAGAATTTCTGAAGAAGACCCCTGTGACAATCACAGCAACAACAAAAATAATTAAATGGGATTTGATTACTTAAAAATCTTCTGCACAGCTAAGAAAATAATCAATAGAGCAAAAATAGACAACCTACAGAATAGGAGAAAATATTCACAAGCTATACACCCGATAAAGGGCTAAAAACCGAAATCTACAAAGAATTCATGTAAATCAGCAAAAAAAAAAAAAAAACTATTGAAAAGTGGGCAGAAGACATGAACAGAAGCTTGTCAAAAGAAGATAAACAAATAGCCAAAATAGCCAATAAACATATGAAAAAAATCCTCAATGTCACTAATCATCAGGGAAATGCAAATTAAAACCACAATGAGATATTGCTTTATCCCCAGTTAGAATGGCTTTTATTAAAAAGTCCAAAAACAATAGATGCTGGCATGGATGCAGAGAGAAAAGAATGCTTATGCACTGTTGGTGCAACTACAAATTAGTACAGCCTCTATGGAAAACAGTATGGAGATTCCTCAAAGAACTAAAAGTAGACCTACTATGCGATCTAGCAATCCCACTATTGGGTGTTTACCCAAAGGAAAAGAAGTCATTTTATCAAAAAAGATACCTGCACTCAAATGTTTATTGGAGCACAGTTTACAAATGCAAAGATGTGGGTTCAACCCACATGTCCATCAATTCATGAATGGATTAACAAAATGTGGAACATGTATACTGTGGAATATTATTCAGCCCTGAAGAGGGACGATTTAAGGCCTTTTGCAACAATTTGTTGCAAATGGAACTGGAGACCATTATCCTAAGTGAAATGTCTAAAGAATAGAAAAACAAATACCACATGTATTCACTATTAATTGGAACTAATAGATGAGTACACATGTGCACAGAGGGAAGTAAAACTCAGTGCAAATAAAGCAGGGGGAGGGAAGAGAAAGGGATGGGTGAGAACCTACCTAACATACAATGAAACCATCTTCATGATGGGGACACTTATAACCCTGACCCAAGCATAACAAAAGTGATCCATGTAACCAAAAACATTTGTATCCTCACAATATTTTGAAATAATAAATTTTTTTTTTAAAAAAGAAATCAACATAGATGGTTTTGACTCACAGAGTTAGTAGATTCATTTATGTATAATACCTAGAAAAACTTTTGGCTTGGATTATGTGGAAGTTTACCCTTTGCATTTTTTTACCTTGTACTCAAATGTGTTTCTGTGCATTAGATCCCAAACTGCATCAGTGAATCCCAGAGCCTGAATCTAGGCTCAGATCCCACTTCTGCCATTAACATACCATTTGACCTTGGCAACTCACTCAACTTCTCAGCTCTAAATTTTCTCCTCAGTTAACTTTTGTGAAGATTAAATATGATGATAGATGGAAAAGAATTTGGAAGTTTACAGGTTCCATTCAAGGGCAAACTTTTGAACTCCTCACCTTACATGCACCACAGTATCTAACAATGGCCCAGGTTCATATTCAATAAATACCCTACAACTGATGGAGCTTTATTTCATTTTAGATGAGGATATCTAGCAAGAAACCATGATTCTCCAATTTATTTCTAATGAAAAATATAAACCCACACTAGAGACAAGGAGACAAGCTTCAAGCTCCACTGGCACAGGATAGGATAAGGCTTGAGAGCTTGGGTTTGGAGTTTGTCCACCTAGGTTCAAATCCAGGCTCCATGGTTTCCTGTGTAACCTGGATGAATTACTCACCCTCTCTGTGCCTCATTCTTCCCACCTGTAAAATGGAGAAAATAACAAGAAATTGTTGCCAGGTCTTAATGAAATGTACCTGTAAGGTGCTTTGGAATAGTTCCTGGCAAATAGTAGTGTACAATAATTATTAACTATTATTGTCATTTTTTTTCTTATTCCCAAAGTCTGGGGAAGCCAGTGAAGAGGTAAAAGCAGAATGGAATGGAAAAGACTGTGAAAGAGGCATGAACTTGAGAGATACGTCAATGTTCTGAGAATGTTGTAGCAACACTACAGTATTCAAAGTCTCACAGAATAACAGATTAAATCACTTAATCTCTTCCTTTCCAAAATGACCCAGCTCTCTGCTCACACCAGAGCAGAGCAAATGGGAACACACATTTGCTTGTATAATTAAGAAACTCCCAGGTTTCATAAATAAAACCGCAAGAATAGATTTCTAAGAGAATTGCTAAATTGGAGAAGACAGACAACACCAAGTATTGGTGAGGGTGTGGAGGAAATGGAACTCACACACACAGTGGTCACATAAACTGCTAAAAAACACATTGGAAAATTGGCTGGCAGTATCTATGAGATACTGAGAGAGAGTTCAGCTTATACGTTCATTATGATCCAGAAATTTCATTTCTTGGCATAAAACCAACAGAGATGAATACATATATTCACCAAAATACAGCTATAGGAATGTTCATAGAGACAATATTTATAATGGTCCAAACAGGAAACAACCCAAATTCTATCACAGGAGAAAGGATAAATAAATTATGATACATTCATATATAGAATGTTATATATCATAAAGAATCAGCAAACCATTGGTAAACAACATGGATGAATCTCCCAAATGTAATATTTGAGAAAATAAACCAGTTATAGAAGAGTGTATACAGCTGGCCCTTGAACAACACAGCAGTTACAGTGTGCCAAGTCCCCGTGCAGTTAAAAATCCACGTGTAACTTTTGACTCCCCAAAATTTAACTACATAGCCTACTGTTGACTGGAACCCTTACCGATAACATAAACAGTCAATTAATACATATTTTGTGCACTATATGCATTATATACCGTATTCTTCTGATAAAGGGGGGCTAAAGAAAAGAAAATGTTAATAAGAAAATCATAAGGAAGAGAAAATGTATTTACTGTTCATTTAGTGGAAGTGAATCATCATAAGGGTCTTCCTCCTTGTCATCTTCACATTGAGCAGGCTGAGAAGGAGGAAGAGGAGGGCTTGCTGTCTTAGGGGCAGAGGTGGAAGAGGTGGAGAAGTGGAAGGGGAGACAGGAGAGGCAGGCACATTGAGAGGAGCTTTTATTTTTTTAAAAAATCCGCACTTAGGTGGACCTCTGTAGTTCAAACCCCTAGTAAACTGTACTTTATAATTTTATTTATATAAAGTTTAAAAGCAGGCACAACCAAACTGATACATGGCATTGAATTTCCTTGTTTATATGTCTGTGTCCCCTACTCAGTCATAATCTGATTTAAGCTGGGGGCTGTGTCTTATTTATTATTACACCTCCAGTGTTCAACACAGAGCCTGGGACATAGTAGGCTTCTAATAAATCTTTCCTGAATCATTGCAAAATAAAACTAATAGACACATTTTATTTTATATTTTACACAAATAGGCTTTGATGCCAAGTTTGCTGAAACATCAGTTTTGTCAAGTAGGCTACCCAGTAATTTATGTCAACTGTCTCCTGAGTTCTCCCCTCAAATTTCACCCAGGTCATTCATCACCTTTCCCTGCCTTTGGAATATTATTAACAAAGCTCTTCTAATCAGAGGAAGTAGAAGACATCATAAGTTGCGCTTCCTTATTAAGTTGTCCTAATAGATTCTGTAACTGAAGGATGAAAAAAAAGCTTTTGCATACCTCCTGACTCTATAATTTATCAGAGAAATTTTGTAACCTAACAAATATATTGATGATGTACTTATGTAGCCTGCTAAGTTTGCAGAGACAGAGTAAGGATGGAGGAAGGCTTCTAGCTTTGTAATACCCTAAACAATTTTTTGGGATTCAGAGTTTATTGATTTAATAGGATATCAAAAAAAAATGAAGTAATTACCTGAGATGCAGGATGCTATTCATCTGAGAGCATGGGCATTTGTGCTTCCTGCCCTGAAGAGCAAGTTCTTATTTTTCTCATGAGTCAAATCTGTTTAATTCCCACGGTCTTCCCGATGGTGAGAGTGTACTTACAGACAACAGCAAAAATGGCACCTTGGCTATTATCACGTTCTAGTCACAGCTGTTTGCATTTGAGACTTACATTACCAAGCAGAATTAGAAATGTCAATTTCTTGAGCTTCAGAAATTAGTTTCATATTTGCTGTCTTGGCAGCAGCCAAAAAGGACAAATTAATAAAACATTAGGTACAGTATTAAAAAAAGGGGGGGGGGTAGAGATTTACGTCATCCATTAATCAGTGACCTAACCAGAAAAACATTAGTGAATGATTAAAGAAAGATGACCCTAAGGGACTGCAGGAGGATTTCAGACAGGCTTTTGTCAAAGCCCCCAAATCTAATGTAATTTCAGGCTGGCCTCAAAATTCAATTTGTGTGGAACCTCTAAGTCATCTATTCCACAACGACATACAGCATAATTGCATTTGAACAGCTTCCAGCACAGCACTGAGAAAATGTCTTGTTCCGGGCCCTCCGTGCCACGAGGAAGGAGGTCCAGATGACCACACAGGAGGACGGGCTCAGTAACGGAGTCTGGAGTCTGCCGATCCCACCTGCTGACCGTTGCCCTCCACAGGAAGCACATGTTTCTGCTTAATTCCTGCCAGCTTTTGGCTGTCAGGTAGGGCATCTGCAGCAGGCAGCTCCCGAGGGCTGCCACCTGGTGCTGTCAGTCGGCCTCAGACCAACAAGGAAAAGGGGAGGCATTCATCTATGTGCTTATTTTTCTGTGTTTAGGGTATTTCTTGGGACTTAGAATTTTCACTTGGCAAGTTAACTGGTCTCTTTCGTTAGGAGGGGAAAAAAAGAATTTTGCTTGCTTTCCTTTAACTCAGAGTTCCCTTCTTTGGAAAAGCTATTTTGTAATACCTGGTTCACCCTCATTAAGTCTCTGCAGCTTCTTCACAGTACTGCCTACTTGCTTGAAAATCTGCTTAAAAAGTATACCCTAATCATCATAATTTGAGACATAGTCATTAAGTCCCATTATTTTTTATAGTGTGTAGTTATAAACAATTACAAATAGGCAAATACAAATTTAGTGTTTTAATCGCATTAGAAAGACTAGATAAAAATAAAACAAAAATAAATGTCCCAGGAGAAAGCGGACCGTTCCTTAGAGAAGACCATTTTTGGCTCCTATCTCAATAGTTTATAGCACGCAAAAGAATTAAAGATTCTCAGTGGATGTCAAGAGTTAGATACTATTTCAACCTCAAAAAGACTGCTTAGTTTGATCCAAAATCAATATTTAATATTTAATTTTAACTAATATCTTGCATTTTGCATCTACAAATGCAGTGCAACTTTCCACAAAACCAATTAGATATAATGAAGTTGATTGATGAAAAAGCATGATTTGCTTTTACTAGGTTGCTTTAAGTAATAGCACAGTTGTGAATGGCAGTTAGCTGCTGGGTAAGAAGAAAGCTGTTGCCCCAATGTCTTAGTCCATTTGGGCTGCTATAACAAAATACCTTAGATTGGGTCATTTATAAAAAACAGAAATTTATTGCTTACAGTTCTGGATGCTGGGAAGTCCAAGATTAAGGTGTCAGAGATTCAGTGTTTAGTGACGGTTCCCTCTACTTGCATCCTCACAAGGCAGAAGGGCAAAAAGGATCTCTCAAGCCTGTTATATGAGGGCTCTAATCCCATTCACGAGAGGAAAACCCTCCTGATCTAATCAACTCCCACAGGCCCTACCACTTAATACCATCATCTTAGGGGTTAGGTTTCAACATATGAATTTTGGAGGTACACAAACATTCAGACTATAGCACCTAGTGACATAGATATTTTGGGTAGTGGCTGATTGATTTATCCCACTGATAATGACAAAAGTAATAATGGTGATAAAATATATAAAAATTCTGGGTTAAGAATAATATTAGTAGTAATAGGAATAGTTAGGTGTACTTAAATGCTGAATTTACCCAGTAGATTTTAGGTTTTATATCTAAGCACCTATAGGTATCTTTTAAAAGTGTACACCCAAACACAAACTTACATTACTGCTAGAAAAATTAACTATCTCTCTAGAGTCTAACCATATCTTTCCCATTGAAGCAATTCTTTCCATCTTGTGCCTTTTTTTTTTTTTTGATAGCAGAGAATATTTGAGGAGCATAGCCATCACATGATGGCAGAACAGACTGTTTTGAACTTTAAAATGTATTACTATGGAAATTGGTGTTCAAAAAGTCAAGTGGAAATTGCCACAAGTGTATGTCTGTTTTAATGGTATTTTTAACACTGGAAAGAATCACAGGGGAGACAGAATCAAAGAATCCTACAACAGCATATTTGTGCATATTTTCTAGTAAACATAAGCACTCTACTGCCTTTATTTACATGGCCATATTTTCATTCTACCTGTATTTTTAGGAAGTTCAATAAAATATTTGCTCAGAAAGTATTCCGGACATGTGAAGGTACAAGGTGCCAAGTCATACAAAGAACTGGATGCAAGAGAGGAACAGGAAGTTGAATGGGTGAAAAGTGGTTGGGCAGAGAAGCACAAAAGGAATTAAAAAACATAGAATGACCCTTAACTTAAGACTCAGAGGAATCAGACCATAAAGTTAAAAGCTGAAACTGTTTTCATAACTTCTTGTTCCTGCAAATGGTGTCTTGATTATCTTAAGCCTCTGGCTTGCTGCCTATGCTCGCTCATACTTAGAAAGATCCATGACAATGAACGAAGGGGGTCTTAGCCCCTAGGGAGGTTTCAGAAACATCCTCTCTGTTCACTATTTAATTTCCCATCTGTGCACTTACCATCAACCCCCATCCAACAACTGCATCATGCTGTGAGTTCCTCCAGGTATTTTTAAAATGGACAACCCGGTATCCCTCCGGGATGCTGGGGGGAGACAGAGAGTGGTGGCCACAACAAAATGCAGTCTCCATGTTCCTAAGCAAGGAACTATAATTCAGCAACTCTGTTATGCCCAAGGAACACTCAAGGAACTCCTCCAAGGGAATTCTGCAGCCACACATGTTTGTTAAACCAAAGTGAGAGCATCTGCCAACTTACAGATGAGGAAAAAGTCCAACTTGTCCCTTGATAAGCCCTCCTCGTTTTTCAGGTCGAGCTTCTGAGAACAACCCTTGAACACACAGGACAGCACGCTGTGTATGTACTGCATTTTAAAAGAAGGCTCTGACCACAAAGATTTCCTAAGTGTCTAGGCATATTCTATATTCATGTTCATAGAAACAATATTCCACATTACTTGTTTATCATTCGGCTGGCTCTGAACTGGAAACACCCATCCTCCTGCGTGCACCGTGAGAAATTCCTAGGTTTTGTTTCATGAAATTTTCATGGAAAGCAAAATTTTTTTAATAGAAGATTTTTTGAAATGCCTTGAACTTGCTTTGGGTATTTAATCAGATCCGTTTTCTGTAATGTTGCTTCCCACCCTCTTGTTCTTCTCTCATCCAAACCCCAAATCCTCCAGCCACTAGCCTGCTCAGGGTTCTGATTTGATAACCCTGCAATTGGAGGGTGGAGTGGGAGGAGAGGGCACATACCTTTGTTTTTCTGGTTCTCCCCAACACTCCGGTGGCCTACTTGGGTGTCCCACAAGCTCTCTGTGGAAAATAGCACATCCCATTTAGCAACAACCAACAACTCCACCTAGCATGAGCTCCTGAGCTATACTTAAACAAGGGTGAGAGAGAGCAGGAATGACTGAGGCCTGCACTGTCCTATGAAAGAAGAACCACCTACTCCTCATGGTGGTG
Source organism: Lepilemur ruficaudatus (assembly GCA_963574885.1). Classification (NCBI taxonomy): domain Eukaryota; kingdom Metazoa; phylum Chordata; class Mammalia; order Primates; family Lepilemuridae; genus Lepilemur; species Lepilemur ruficaudatus. The sequence goes on along the minus strand of CAUYRT010040752.1, from coordinate 113,572 downwards.
GGCCACAAGGTAATTTCTGCTTCTACTTTAGCAACCCATGGCGTGGAGGGAGTGAAATCATGTTATTTTCCAGTGTGACAAAAATGTAATAGGTGTTCAAAGGTATATTTTCAGGGGAAATTTTCAACAAAATTAACAGAGTTTTTGTTTCTTTTACCTAATAAAAAAAAACCCAAGAGAAAATTTTTCTGTTTTCCAGGGCTTCTCATAATGTTGGATTTTCTGTTTATGTGGAAGGTGAGGAAAGGGAAATATATTCTACGTAGCTCAGTGTATTCACACCTCCATAAGCTGCACAAAATGACCACATTTTTTTACTGTCTCTTTTTCAAAATAGCTACTGTCTACTGTGTTTTGTAATCTTTAAAGAAAAATATGGATTAACTTCATAGACCAGCTTTTTAAGAATCTCAACTATTTAGAGTGTTCCCCTTATTACTAAAAACATGCTGAGGGAGGAGGCATGAGTCTGTCAACATTTGCATATAGGGTACTCTGAGTTGAGTATACTGCCTTCTTCAATAATCAGTATAAAAAGTGTTCAAGCGATTTTTTCTAAGTATGGAACCACTAAAATCTAACACACCCATCCAATAGAGTACTGTGGAATGAAAAACTACTTACGAGGTCTGCATTCTCATAAAACCTTTCAAAATCACTTCTGTATCTACTCTAAGACATTGACCATCTTATCTTTCTGCCCCATGGTACTCAGTATCTATGTCTGTCATTTGATTCTAGTTCTTACAGTATTTTATTGTGCAGATTAGTGTACTGATTTGTTACATGTTTGTTTTCAATTTAAAAATATAAAGCCCTCAAGTTCCATAATAGTATCTCAATCATCTTTAAACTTCCAGGGCAGAGGACACACCTAGAAAACTAACAGATGACTGACAAATGCCTGTTGAAGGAAAGATTGAGTGAAAAATAGGAAGTTGGAATGACATAAAGCTATTTACTTGAAAAGACTCAAAAGAATAAATTAAGGCATTTTTTGTACAGAATTTGAAAAGAGAAAAATAATTTCTTGGTCTTATATGTATACTTTCTAAATAAATTTTTTGGAGAACCAACAATACTCGTATCTTTTAATAAGATGACCACGTGAGATGTGGTGGTGTGGGGGGAAGGTAGCTGAGTCAGGCAAAACTAGAGTCTGTGCTTGGAATAAGGAAGGACCTCCTCTCCAGGGTCATCCTTCTTCATTTTAGACTTCCCACTCTGGATACAGTTTCCCCCTTTTACCCTGTTGCTAAAAGGAAATCTTGATTCTTTTTCTTTTCTTTCTTTTTTTTTTTTTTTTTTTGCAAAAGGCTAAAAACTGTGTGTATCAAATTTGCCTAGTTTGAATAGTACTGGCTGAAAGCAATTTACCTTCCCTCATTTTCATACATTCAGACAAATGGGCACAGGAATGAACTAAACAATTGTTAGGTGCTATGGTCTAAATATTTGTGTCCCCCCAAAGTTCATATGTTAAAACCTAATCACCAATGCAATAGTATTAAGATGTCAGCTTTCTGGGAGGTAACTAGGTCATGAGGGCAGAGGTTTCATGAATGGGATTAGTGCCCTTATAAAAGAGTCCTGAGGGAGCTTGTTTGCCCCCTTCACCATGTAAAGACCCAGCAAGAAGGTGTATCTATAAAGCAGAGAGCCCTCACCAGACACTGAGTCTGCTGGTACCTTGATCTTGAATTTCCCAGCCTCTACAACTGTGACACATAAATTTCTGTTGTTTATAAAGGACCCAGTCTAAGGCATTTTGTTAAAGCAACATGCATGGACTAAGACAGTAGGATTCACAGACGTTACCGTGAAACCCTAATGGCATAGAAGACTTCTCTGACATCAAATTTCTAAAGACATACAGGAGTAAATTTCTTTTAAACACAACTGAAATAAAAATAAAAAGTTGTGTATAATATATATATATTGTACATCACTGCAGATTTGGTATCCCTTTATGAGAGCATTCATATTTGTAATTAAAAATTTCCAAAATTAGGCATCCAAAGCTAGAAGAGGCCTATGAATTGCAAAAGCACTCTGTTATTCCAAAGGGAGATTTTATAAATAGAAGATTTTTGTATATAAGCCTATTTATCTGCAGCCTAGTAAAGAGTTGAACACTGTCTAGAGAATGTGATCTAAGTAGGCAAACAATTCAGATAATGTAAATTGCAGTTTGCGGCCTAAAAAATACAGAAAACATGTTTAGTCTAAAAAAATATAGAGACCTAAAATGGCATGCACATTCTGATGAAAGTTTTTCTGTGATGAGGCAATAGGGAAATACTAAGATATAAATTAAAATCAAAGAGATTTTTTTAGTTTAAAATTATGTGCCAAGGAAGTGGCTCCTAACATAATTGTTCTGAGGGCCCATTCAATACCTATAAAGACATGCAACATAAAAATAAAGGTCAACAATCTACTGCTAGAGCTAGTAAAGAATTTTCATAAATGGAACTAATCTGAAAAAAAAAAAATGCAGAGCTTCCCCGTACTTCACCTCTTAGAACAGAGCAGCCCTATTTACCCAGAAGAAGGGAAGAAGGCCCTTCTACTTACACCTACCTCAGTAACCCAGAGCCCTTTACCAAAAATTAAAAAGGACACCTTTCCTTCTCTGAGTCAAATAGTACTTTTTGAGGCAGACAGAGTCCTGTATCCCTCATTTTTCATATCCATGCTGAGGCTGTACATCCCAGAAAATAAAGGAGAAATAATTTAGAGAGATCCTGGTGATTGCACATTGTTTCCTGTGTGCGCAGAGGTGGGGAGAGCTGATAGCAGTATGTGCTGGGGGTCTGAACTCGTAGCTGCCATTGGTTTGGTTTTGTGTGTGAAAGAATGGTCTGTATAAATAAGAACCTGGTGGTTTTTTCTTGCTCTGCTGCCCTTCAAGGCCTCCTTATGTGGATTGAGACAAAATTAACAAAAGAAGAGGCACACAGAGACATACACTAATAAAGCGGTGAGATACACAGGTAAAGAAAAAAAGTCCTGTCCAGTATCTGTCTAGGAGATGCAGGTTAGTTACAAGGGGATCAAATCAGGTTGGATTTCTTTTAAACTGGAAAGGCCAGAAGTCAACAGAACCAAAATTACACACAGTTTTGCAGGAAAAGGTTTGTGAACTAAAAGTGTGATAGGAATCATATATCCTCTGGTATATCAGGCCTGAAAATAAATAGATAGATAGATGATAGCTAGATAAATAGATAGATCAGCTACATGACCACCTAGAGAAAATTATAAGAGACAGGGGTCAAGATTTATTTCAAAAATAAAAGCTTACCAGTTGGAGAGCTTTCTAGAAAAGGATTCTGACAGAATACCCTAAAATCTATTCAACATAGTTGTTTGAGTAATAATCATAAATAAGTTGAAAACTGAATGCAAATTTCCCAAACAAATTTCAAAGTTCAAACATGCAAGCTAATAATAATAACAGCTTATGCTGCTGTTATGTGCTAGATGCTCTTTTACAGTGCTAACTCATTTAATCTCAAAAAACTTACTAGATAGATGCTATTCTTCTCCCTATTTTCCAGATGAGAAAACTGAGGCGCAGAGGGGTTTAGTAAATTGTAGTAGGCTACATAACTAGAAACTGGATATGACAGCCTGTATTCACAAATCTGAGAATTTTTTTTAACTTGGAAATTGGGAAAGGCAGGTAGCAAAATCCTTTGGATGTATTATACAAAGCTCAAATGAATGTGTCTAAAGTCTCACTCTTTCTTAGCCCCCAAAACTTATTTTCCCAGCTCTCACCATCTCCATAAATCACTTCACCTTCCACCCAGTGGTCAAGCCAGAAATTATCTTTAATTGTTCTCCTTCCTGTATAATCTGCATTTAATTTAACAGAAGTCTTTACTTTCAGAATACTTCCTCGTCATTCAACTTGCTCATTTCCACTGTTACATTTCTAACCCAAGTGACCATTGGTCTCTCCACCTCTGATGGCTTCTTTCACTTCCTAATGGATCCCCCTTACTTCTGTCTTAAAACCTTTTAATCTACTCTTCCCCCAGCAACATACAACATGGCACAGTTCTTAAAATTCTCCAATAGCTTCCCAGTGAACGGAACAGAATATGGACTCCCTCAAGTGCCCTAAGAAGCCCTGCATGTTCTCACCCTGCCTCTTGCCTCCACCTTATCCTGAGTTTAGCAAGCTCCTCTCAGCCTCTGACATCTTAAGTTTTCAAAAATTACATTTCACGGAGTTTTAGAATAATATGCACTTGAATTAATAAGCATATCTCTCTATCTTTCAATCACTGTACTCTAGCCACATTGCTGGTGGTCCTCACTAAATGTTGGGTCTAATTGGAAATAAAATTATAGGATAATTAAAATATTATTAAAACAGGAGCAAAATTTTCAAAACTCTGTATGGAGATAAGGTCATCCTTATAAATGCCTTTGTTTAAAAATAAAGACTAAGAATAAATTCAAAACCTTGCAAACAAAATATTAGCAATGATAGAAAAAATATAATGCTATTTTTAAAACAGTAAATTCTTAGATCCATGAATGATATTGTTTTCCACTTCTGTTTATTTAAAAATATTTTTAAAGCTATAAAACTTAATCAAGAAAAAAATTAAAACAAATAGCAAATATGAGAACAGAGATGCAGGAATAAATAGGGATAGATTTTTTTAATTTTCAAATTGTAGAAAACACTATGTACTAAAAATTTAAATCTCAATATTCAGTGCTGATTCTACAGCAACTAGAGCAGTGCCTTGGACATGGAGGTTTTCAGTAAATATTTGGTAAATGCATACATCTTACAGGAAAATATAACTTGTCTCAAGAATTAGAAAACCTGAAAAGAGCAACAACCTCAGGGAGGGGGTAGGATCCTTTCTATCATCAAAGAATCATCGCAAATAAATTCCCCAACCTTCTCATTCAGTAAATATTTATGAACATGTACTCTATGCCAGACACTATTCTAGACTCTGAGAATACCTATACACTCCCCCAACAAAAACCCTAAAACTTTTCTTTCCATTCTTTTTTAGTTTTATTATTTTTTAATTTCAGAATATTACAGGGGTACAAGCGTTTAGGTTCCACATATTGCTTTTGTCCCACCTGCATCAGAGCAACAAGCGTGTCCATCCTTCAGACAGTGTGTAGCCCTGTCTGAGAAATTTATACCTTAAAATACTTCAAACATCTTATAAACCAATAATTACAATAATAATGCAATAGAGCATCGATACAGTGTAGCAATCAGTAGTTAGACATGGAGATGACCTATTAACAGGTGCTGAAATATATTTTTTAAACTAAGTAAATGATAAGTTTGGCTTTATAAATCAAATCTGTGGAGAAAGAAATAACCATTCAACAAATGGTGCTAAGATAATTAGTTATCTATTTTTAAGTCATATTCTTAGCTACTGTATATGCCAAAGCAATGGTAGATGGATTGATAAATTTAATGTGATAGATTTTTTTTAAAATGACAACCATTAATACCTAGATGAAAATGTTGGTGAATTTTCCTAATCTGAACTCAGTACTAATAGAAATTCTAAATTTAACAGCAATGAAAGAAATCACAAAGAGGGAGAAAACACTGCAGGGTTAATGAGATGAAAGCATAAAACTTCCATGTGTCAAAAATCTATAAACAAAATTAAAACCAAGCAAACTAAAAAATTTGTGATAGGTATGATGACAAATGGTCAATGTTCTTACCGCATACAGATTTACTAAAAAAACAAAAATATAAACAAACCCTAACCACCATGATGACGAACAGTTTTAAAGACCAAAAACAAAAAGCGGAGCTCTTTGGAGCTGTGCTCACATGGTTCTTCCGGGAACTAATGCCAGTGCTGGCTATAATCTACATTTTCATAAAATTCTCAGAATTGAAAATACTATTCAGTTTTTCCAGATAGAAAGAAGATTCGAAACGTAAAATTGAAATCATTCTTTAAAGGAAGATACATTCAAATAGACAGGTAAACTAATACCTTGGACAAATGGAAAGAATTGCATTTTGGAGGAAGTATACAAATAATACTTACAATATGAAGAACCCTGAACCATTAATTAGAACTAAGAAAGACTTCTAGGATCATTGCATACTGCTCCCTGAATGCAAGATCCCAGTGTATTGCCATGGACAAAGGAGCTATAAAATACCAGACAGTAATTCTGAAAATGTCTCCCAAAACAATAGTGGACAGTCCCTGGAATATTATATGCTGTACTGATGGTCACTGCCTCTCTAGAGAAAGGGAAATAGGACAATCTCAGGGATTGAGAGGTTTATGAAAATAAACTTTAGAAAGCAGGATTCTTTCTCACAGGTGCAAAATTAAAATAATAATAATAAATGTACTACGTGTTTACTGTGAGCCAGGCGGTATGTTAAATTCCTTAAATATGTTATCCCATTCAGTCTTCTCAACCAGCCTAGCAGGGAGGTATTCTCACCCCCTGGTTAACAAATGAGGAAATGGTCTCAGAGCTTGAGATCACACAGCTGGTGAGAGCAGAGTGGGGAATTCAAGGTGGGCCTGACTTCAAGGCACATTCCCTTTGTTGTTAGGATCTTTATTCTTACAAACATGGACTTTTCTACCACATTTTAGACTTAGGGGCCACTCCTTGAAATGTCAAAGTGGAAAGCCCAAGGCTAAACGGCCTAATTCATGGCAATGCTACTGGAATTCCCTTCCTCACGAGGCAGAGCAGGAGGAAGAACCTCATATTCCAAAAGGGAGTCATTCATTCATTTATTGATCCTACCAACAAATACTTATTGAGGCCCTACTCTGTATCAAACACTGTGCTAGTACACACTGAATGTTAAATTCAGAATGAATTTCTATGGGCAGAAGGGAATGCTTGGGGTGGCAATTGCTAGCTGTTTTTAGATTGAACTCATGAAGTACAAGCATGCTTCACAAAGAGGAACCTTTTATTGCACTGGCCTAGTGAGCACAATAAAACACAAATCTGACCTCTGTCCTTCTGTCTAAATATAACCCATGCACATTTTGAGAGCTGCAACACTGGACTATGGGTATGGTTTGTGGAACACTTGAAGAAAATAACACTAGGTCATAATTTTGGAAAGGGGCTTTATAGCCTACTTTTAAAATGTGAAATCTGCTGAGATTCCTTGTACATTTATTCCTATATTCCTAGTGACTAACAGAATCATTTTAGAGCTAGTTTATTTTCTACTATGATTTATGTTTGCATTACTTGCTAACCTTTATCTTCAAGTTTTTCCATCATCTCTCTCACAATGTCAACTTTGGAAGTTTTGTTTTATGCCCCTCATGGAGTCTGGGAAGAGAGGATGGATTTTCTTTTAAGAACATGTGAAAGAGAAGAATTATATGGGGTGGAAAGATGTCCTTAAAAGCATTATATTCTATATTAACAAATAAAGACATCAGGATACTTTCCAAAATTAAATATTCTTTTAGAAATTATAGAGAAATTGATTCAGTCTATTGAACTTGATTCTGGCTGACAAAATTTTCCAACTTGGTAATTTCATGTTTGGATGACCAGCTATCTTGGAAAATAATGGTTTTGTGTTTACCAGCCGCCAAAAGCCTAAGTGCTGAACAACAGACCCCCGAGGGACAGCTCCCTCTCCAGTCGTTATGAAGGTGAGCCTGGAGCCCAGGAGGGAGGAACAGATTGCATTGCACATGAGCATGACCTAGTGGCTGGTTCACTGAGTGGCATTTATGGCAGCAATAGAAAGGGCTACTTGTCTGTTTTCCAAGTGTCAGGGTAAGTGATGTGTATGCAGCTGTTGTTCGTGGAGAGGTAAAGAGCAGGAAAGAATAGCATCCTAGAAAGAAAGCATAAATGAGAAAGAACATTCCCAACCTCCCAATATTAAGCAGTTGGGACTCCCCACGGCCTTCAGGACCTTGGACCCATCAAAAGCACTTCTTTGCAGAAGTAAACAGAATGTTCTTACTGATTCTTCACCAGGAACCAAAAATGATAAACTTTGCCTCATACTGGCTCCCAAATCATTGCAGGGAGTTTATTTAGACTGTGAGACGCTTAGCAGAGCTTACCATGGTAAGCATGACTTGCCACGCACGCTTCTTCAGGGAAACACCAGCCAGCGTGTAGTCATATTGCTAAATAATGTATTGTAAGTGAGAGGCATCAACCTGAGAGAGAATTTGAAAATGCTAGGTTATATTCTGCTCTCAAACATGTATTATATATGCCTGAGTATTTCTATATCCCTTTGATAACACAGATTTGTGTGCCCATCAACAGTTCGATTAAAGTTGACTGTAATAAAAATTATCTAAAGCACTTTTCGTAAACTCTCAACCGTAAGTGTTTCATCTTAACCACATGGCTACTGATATGACAGTTAGTGTATAGTTCTCAAAGTGTTTTATAGAAGTAGATACTCTCTACCCAGAATTATGAATTTACTACATTTTCCTATAATCTGGTCTCAGCAATTTTCAAGGGAAAAAAAATAAGACCATAGATGCTAAAGTTACAACCTTGCTTAAATAAGCAAACAGATTTCAAATGCCCAATTCAAATACTGTGCTGCATAAATCTGTATATTATCTTCACAAGGCTCATCTATATAAATTTACATAATTTGGGGGCCATATTGCAGATAGAATCAAATTCAATATATCAAGTAGTAAACCCATGAACTGTGAAGATTTTCTTTTAAGATTTTTTTAAATGATCACATCACATTATCAGTATTGAAAATGCTCACGATATGGTCTGATTTAACAAAAAAAGATTTGGACTAGGAGAGCAGAGACTCTCAAGCAGCAGATTGTGAAGTTTGCTGCTTGATCCAGAGCCTTGGGGTCCTGTTTTCAGACAATTATGGGAGGGGGGAGCTGCATAACATTTTGTATTCATTAGAACTACTTACCTTGCAAAGACGGAAACACCCAGCTCAAAAGAACTTAAAGGATAAGGGATTTTCTGACATGTGGAGTATGGAGTCCAGAGTGGGGCAGGTTTTAGGGTGGGCTCTATCTCTGCCTCAGTGATCCCACTGGGGACAAGATTCTCTCCATCTCCCCACCCAGGGGGGCAGTTCCATTCTCAGCCCATCCACGCTCACTGCCACCAGATGCTGCCATCATCTGAGGATACACATTCAGAGACAATGTGTCTGCCCTACGTTTTCAGGAAAGTGCTTGCATTTTTATTCTGATTGGACTGCTTGGACTGCTACCCCAGGAGCACCCCAGCTGTGTGGGAGAAGTGGCTGTCTCTAAAAATCAGCCATTTGTTAGACAAGAATAGGAAAAGACGGATTCTAAGTAGACAACCAACAAATATTTATCTGATTTGTAAAGACTGGGTTTTTTTGGTTTGTTTTTTACCAGTTTTGATCTTCTACTATTCTAAGTTCCTTGGGCCTCACCAAGTTTATACATTTATTCAACAAGTACTTACTCAGAATCTAAATCATGGCTCCTGGCCCACCTCCAAGGAGATTTTTTAACTGGTTAGAGAGAAAGAAAAGTGAAACGGTATTTTGATAACTAAAGGAGGTTACTCAGGTTTGGACATTTGCTCCTTCCGAAACTTCCCTTGAGACTTAATCCCCTGTGAGGCAGTATTGAGAGGTAGGGCCTTTAAGAGGGGATTGGGTCATGAGGGCTCTGCCCTCATAAATGGATTAATATATTGATGGATTAATGAATTAATGGATTAGTGGGCTATCAGGGAGTGGGATTGGTGGCTTTACAAGAAGAGGGAGAGAGACCTGAACTGGCACACTCAGCCCCCTCACATGTGATGCCCTGAACCACCTCAGGACTCTGCAGAGAAGTCCCCAACAGTGAGAAGGCTCTCACCAGATGTGACCTTGAACCCTTGGACTTCCCAGCCTCCAGAACTACAAGAAATAAATTTTGTTTCTTTATAAAGTACCCCATTTCAAATATTCTGCTATTGGCAACAGAAAATGGACCAAGACAGAGAGACTATGAAAATAAATAAATCAGAAACAAATGCATGTGGAAAATATATTGTGTAAGAACTGGGGGAAGAGACATAAGGCAGTGATCTGAGAACATGGAGAAAGAAACGGTTAGACAACAGGCAGAATGGGGAAAAGGTGGTTGGGGTCAGATTGTGAAGAGTCTTGTGCACTAATCTGGGAAGTTTGAAATTGATCTGCTGAAGTTGGGTATGAATGTGCTCGGATTTGTTGGGGAAAGTGGACCCGAACCCCTGGTTGTAGTTTTCAAAAGCCTGAAAGTATAATTTAGGTGCATTAATATAGGTGACCTAATTACAGTGACTCCGAATCCCCACATCACTGCAGAATCTCAGTCCTTTCTGTTCTCTACGTATGCACATCCTTCCAAGCCTCCCCAGTTTTTTCTGAGTTCTCACCATTTAAAATAAGACTATCAACTGCAGTCACCATGGCATCCGTTGTGTTCTCCTTCCCTGCTCTGCTTCTGCTCGTCCATGCCCACTGCCCAGAAAGCTACTTAAGGAAACCGCAATATCAGCAATGCCAGCCCACCTATCAACAACACTGGTCTGCAGAGCTCTGGAGAGGTGCTGGTTTCCATGCAGAGAGACTTAGGGATGCTCTCACTCTAACTCTTATATCTGGGGCTCCAAAACAATTGTTTGTGCCCCCAAATGCACAAAGTGAGACTGTCATAAAAAGAATTTCTTCAGTCCTTACTTGTTTAATCACGGGTGTTCAAATTTATTTCAAGGTACATGGTAGGATCCAAACATTATAACTTTCCATCTTTCCTACCCTCCTCAAAGGTCCATATACACACAAAATCTACCCCTTCTGCCTGCAGCAACAAAGCCATAACAAGATGCAGGTGGAGACAGAAGGAGAAGGAGGTTGGTCCTTTATACTGCCAGCATTTGGACCCCAGCCTCTGACATTCCTGAAGACTGATTTACCATATATGTTTAGTCCAGTGCCTGACACATCAAAGGACTTAGGTGTTACTCACTGGATGAGTGCATGGCTAAACAGTGCAAAGAATAGATTGGAGATGGAAGAGGATAGTAATTCAGAGATGAATAGGCTACTGGAATAGTCTAGGAGCACTAAACTAAGACACTAGCAGATGAGGCCAACTTTGAGAAACATTTCTGAGATGGAATCACCAGATATCAGTGAATGAATTCTCCTTTCACACCTTTTAAAAAGAGAGTGGGTAGGAAAACATGGGTGCCAACCAGACAACCAACAAATGTCTGGTACAGGTTTTCTTTTACCAATTCTGACCTTCTACTATCCTAAATTTCTTGGTCCTCATTAAATATTATTTATGCAAAACTTAAATTTCTATTAGTTTAGAAAAATAATTACTAAATGTCACAATTGCTATATAATCTATCCCTTCAAATACAGGACTGTTTGACTTTAAAATATGATCCTATCTGTGGAACTTTTATGTCTTCATTCTTCAGATGCTAAGAAAACTTAAATTGCTATTAGCTTAGAAAAATAAATAATTACTAAATGCCACAATTGCTATATTATCTATCTCCTGTCAACCAATCAACTCAAAGTAATTTACTAACTATCATCTATATCTGAGCCAAATAAAAATGAAAATATTTTTATATATACTTTTCTTCTTTCCCATATATTCTTTCTTCATAAATGCTTTATTAAAGAGACCACATGGAATATCATAAGCAGTTTCATTGCACTTGTCCCTAATTCAAGAAGATATGACTTGTCCACCTGTTGACCCAAAGTTTTCAAACTCGCTGACAAAGGGATAAATGCATGGATTTGATTACAAATTATTTCTTCTCCCACAATCGAATCTTGTGCAGTTTTTAAAAATTTCCTACACTGTTCAAATATTCCTTGGATATTAAAAGGCTATTTAATAGAGAAATTTAAAACTAGTTAGAGAAATGTACTAGTAGCAGTAATAGTCTTGACAGTCAATGAGAATCAAAGAAACAAGAGTTTCTCATTTCAGACATCAGATCTCACTTCAGATGTCAGGTCTATGTCATGACTATAAATTGAGTAAACTTACAGGTTATAATCAACAAGGGATACATAAGCAGTGTGAATTTAAACATACACAATTTGATTTGACTACAAGATTGAGATTGCTAATTCCTTGTTAATTACAGGCTGAAACTAACGATCCACTTCTGGGAGAGTAAAAGGTGAATGGTTCATTATTTTCTGGAAAAGGTACTTTGGTAATCCACCCTTTTCTTCTCAAGCACAAATCACCTTTAGCTTTCTGAGTCACCATTGTCTCCAAATTAAAATTCTAGAGCAGGTGAAGATGTGGGAAGGCACTAAGCACTCTTGAATGTGGGCCAAAAGCTAGGCACAGATGGGTGTGACCCAAGTAAATATTCAGCTTCTTTATACCCGAGTAAACTGAGACTCTGGAAATTTGGGGGAACACTGGAGGCTGTGACTGTGGATCGCAGAAGTTCCCAGAAATTCATTCTGATTTGGAAGCACCACTGAAAGAGGAATTCATGAAGACACAGGAACCCATTTGAGCAGGGTGAATACTTACAAAATTGCATAAAACTAAATTTTCATCAGTGTCCTGTGTGGGACTCTCAGAAATATTACAATCCTCTGGACTCCTGCATCTTCTCCTGTGCATTTCAAAACACCTGAAGTAGGTATTCTTCAGGAAGAAAAGAAGGCCAAGGTTGAAACAAAGCCCCCAAAGCATCTGTGCATCCCTGGAATCCCCCAAAATTCAGCATGATCCTGACATGTTCTGGAGATTCCTTGAGTGTCATAGAGCTGGGCAGCTGGGACCCACTACAAAGAGAACCCAGTGGTCCAGCCCTCTGACCCTCAGACCCTGGGGCAGGCCTATGGATTAGCTAAGGACCAAAATGTCCACTTCATATCCTGCATGTCATTCTTCTGCACCAGCCTGATGCATTAGTACAATGAAAGGCACTTAGTTTTGGCTCCATTCCAAGGAGGAGGCCTTATTAACTCACTGCCTAATTCCAAGTTAAAAATGCTTATATCTATTTCCAAATGGGCAGATATGTGTAGCCTTGGAAAAAAGAGCAACTTTGATGAAAGCAAAGCCGAGAGCCAATGACTTCTGACTTCATCTTCATCTTCAAAACTATTCCACCATGTATCTCATGAACTGGAGTTTGAAAGCCAAACAAATGCTAAAGAAAAAGGGAAGGATTTTAAAGGAGAATGAAACAACCACAACAGGACAAATAATCCTGAATTGCAAATGAGAACACTCCCATTGGCAGAGACACAAAGGTAATATTTTCACTAGAATGAATAGTCCTAGAAAAATTTGTTCTCCAATATCAGACACAACCAGGCCTTTCCTTCCATGAGAGACGTGAACGTCTCCTTTTTCCACTTCATCTTTTTCAGTTATCCAAACAAAATTTTAGCAGCAGAAGAAATAATGAATTTAGTCTGTTTAAGTCCAGCATTGCCTTGCTAATGTATTAACTCCCTGGCAGTAGTCAAAGAGGGCACTCTTCCTCCTGAATATTTCCTTGTCTTTTATCACTTTCAGGATTCCAGTGTCACCGAGTAACTTCTTTTTAATTTCGTACCAGTGCAAGAAGCAGACACCTTAAGAGCACATTAATTTCATCCTGCCTGAAACTTTGGGAGGCTTTGGCTGTTTAAAATGTTCTTTTTTTAATGTGTGTCAGAACACTTTAACTTCAACCACTCTGCTAAGAGGCTGTTGTTTTAGTTCAAAGTGTACGCAAAGGAGAGGATCACCATGTATGAACTAATATTTGCTTAACTGTCTTCATTTTCCCAGTGCCCTGCAATTCAAGCACTCTGTATTCTTTTCTGTAGCAGCCATGATGGTTAAGTGAAGAAAAATTGTGTTGTTCCTAAGTACAACACATGCCAAAGAGTCTAGTATTTGGCCTACTGTTTCTCATAACTATGTATTAAATGATACCTTTACTTTCACAGTTAATTGAGGCAACATGAGGCAAGATTAAGGAGCAAGTGGCAAAGCACAGAGTGCGGCCCAGGAGGTTAGCTGGGGTAAATCCTCTGCCACTGGGTGGCCGCTCCATTGTCCAGAAGCTAGAGTGTACATTTCTCCTACCTTATGGAACAATTTTGAAATTAATGACTGCCACCCTGGGTGGTGAGATTAAAGTTAATTTAAACAGAAACCAACATCAATGGAAGGAAAAGACAGAGAAATAGAGACAGACAGAGACAGAAAGAAAGAGAGAGGTAAGGAGAGGAAGAAAAAGAGGAAGAGGAAGGGAGGGGAGGGGAGAGAAAAAAGAGAGAAAAATTGTCCCTTTCAGAAGACATGGAAATCCACCCAGGACAGGCATGCACAGCTCACTGCTCTCTGCTGTGGGCAGTAGTTGGGTACCATCCAACGGCGTCAATCATTCACTCTCAAAGCTGTCATAAGACTTGAGGTTGCAACACAGAACAGCGGGATCAAAGCTTGAAGTGGCGTGAAGAGAGGAAGAATAACATCCCAAGTACTTGAATATTACTCCATCTCTGCCTTCGGGAAGATTTCAAAGTGCCCTCCATCACTCTTACGATCCTTCCTCCACCTGACCCTCATGTCCCTTCTCCCGTCCACTCCTCTCTGCCTCCATAGACCCACACACTCGGCGTATCTGAAGGGCAGGTTACTGTCTAAATTGTGGAGGATGACGGAGGGAAAGAGAGGCCGATTGTCTTCTCTTCACACCTTCCCACCAGCTCCTTTCCCATTCCTCTCACCAGACCTCCCAGACACCCTGGCTAGCAGCCAGTGGCTTCCTCAATGCTGGCTCCGACGGTAGCCGCCATTGTTCCAAAACCAAGATTCCCAATGTCATTTTGCCCCTTAGCCCATTTCAGACATGATGTTAGGCTTCCTAGAGTTCCCAAAGATCCAAACGCTGCATCCTCTTCAGCCACCTCTTCATCGTCATTGCTGCTTTGATCCATCTAATTAACTGTGCCGAGAGCGAAGCTGTTTACCCTCTTAGTGCTTAATAACAGCATTGCGTACAGGTCTATCAAAATAATGTCTGTGTATGCTTGATCCCCAGAGACTTCCAAACTTTACTTGCTGTTATTATACAATAAAGCTCTCTTTATAAGATTGTTCTTCAATTGAGTATTTGAAATCGAGAGGGGTAAGGCAGTGGTATTTGCCTTCACAGTTTCACACCATTCATCTCTAGAGGGAGCATGTGTCTCTTTTGGACCACTGGGCGTTGTAGAGCAGAGCCAGGAAGTACAAAACTGTGTTCTTCTCCTGCCCATCCATAAACCATGCTTCGTGTCCAGAGCCAAGCAAAGGAGCAGAGGGCACCGCTCCCACAGCAGCTAAGCCTGTGGTCTCTCCTCCAGGCCAGATTTCTGGAGGCACCAGGCCTCCCCAGGGAACAGAGCCTAGAACTATAGCTGAGCCACCTCTGAACATAAGTGTTTTACTGTCCTCCTAAGGCCAACACCTTTCCGCCCCCCTCCGAAGTCCTTTTGGACGTTTTCCCTTTACAGGCCCCACTGAGACGTCTCCCCACTCAGTCAACACTGCAGTTGTCTCTGGCTGAGCTTTCGGGGCAGTAAATAGGTCGATTGTGACAAAAAGGTTTCAGTTGTTGCTATTGCTTCTTGCTGCAGGTGGCAAGCAGGTTCCTGTGTGAGGTTCACATCAGGTTCTATGTATTATCACAGCATATCTTACTTATTGATTTGTGTTTTTTCTTTTTCTTCTTCTTTTCCTCTGGTTCTTGGCCCATGTCTGCAAACATACCAGTGTCACTTCTTCAACAAACAAAGGGTTTCCTCTACACTCTCATAGGTTTGGTAAAACTCCATTGCTTTAATATTTCTTTTCTCCACTTAGCAACTCTTTCCAAAAAAGCACTACACCACAAGTGCTATTGGATGGCATGCAATGTCAGGCTATTTTTTTTTTTTTTTTTCATTTTGAGTTCAAGTACTTGCAAAACCTCAAGCACATAAGCCCCATCCCCTGCCTGTGCCTGGGCTTTCATGAGGCTGTTATGTAGAAATTGCATATCTAAGTTCTTTTCTTTTATCTATTTTTTCATGAAGAAAGGAATGGACAGAGTCAAAATAATAGCATTAGATTTTGCTACTGGCTGGTTAATTCTCTTCTTTGAGAAAAGAATGTTGTAGAAATAGATTGAAAGATCGGCTTTTAAAGTTTTAAAATAATCCATAACTATAATAGCCATTTACTGAGTGCTTATTCCAGGCACTGAGCTGTGTCTATACTGCTTTATTAATCAATGTAATAATTAAATTGAAAGTATTTTTACTGTCCCTATTTTACAGATGTATAGGTAAACTTAGACTAAGTAACCGGCCTAAGGTCTCAGATGAGAAAAGATCAAAGCAGAAATATCAGTATAGATTATACTAGATCCCAAATCTGTGCTACTAGCTGCCCTGGGAAAGAGCCTCCCTTAGTGACAAATTTACATTATCTGAGTTGTTCAAACTTTCATAAGAATATTTTAAGTTCAAGTCACCGTAGCTGCGGTCATTCTCTTTTCTTACTAGCTTCTCTCTCACCATTTAAAAATCTGGACTACTGATGATTTTTAACAAAGTAAAACAAAGCTCCAGGACAACTGAACATGCTTCTGACCCTCCTTAACTGTGCAAGGTCTCCATGCTAAGTACAAATGTCTTAAGTTGACTTCCGTGGCCTGTCACATATCAGTGTCACAGCCTCTCCCACGACAGTTGCCAAACTTTCTAAAAAAGTCACTAAAATATTTCAAACATGTTCTATACCTGAAATGCTAAATGTCCAACATAGTATTGCTCTAAGGGTTTTTTCCTAAGACACTTTAGAATTTGCTCAAATTCCTTATTAATTCAACTGTACTTATGACACAACTTTCATAAAACTGAACACATGAGATTAGAAATCACCCCAGAGAGCCCACTTAGTCAATTTCCACACTGAAATCATTCAAACAAGTCTGAATTTACTCTTATATTTAAACTAAAAAGTCTTAAAAGACTCTCAGAGTTTTCCTATTCTATCAGTATGAATTATTAATATTAATAGAAGACATTTTCATAATTCTTTCAATGCTCATTTCATTAGACAATGTCATTTAATCCTCACAACAACCCTATAAGGTAGATATATTATTTTGCAAATAAGAAAACTGAAGCTGAGAGGGATTAGATGACTTTCCAAAAGCTCACAGCCAAGAGTCATAGAGTTGGTAATCAAGCCTAGGTCTTCTGACTCCAGTACTAATGCCACTACTATTACACACAGTGCTAATATCAAATTGACAGGTACTTTCTTCTAAATCTTTATAAGGACTTCTAGCAGAAGTCAATATATGCCCTATCTTTTTCCCCTGAAGGAAGGGCTCCCAAAGTTAGCAAAGCAAAACAAAGAAAAACTCCTCAAGCTATGTGTTCAAATGCCTTAAAACACATAACAAAGATGAGCCATTATCAATTTGTGTGTGTGGTTTTGTTTTGTTTTGGGCAGGAGTGATTCTACCGATCGATCACTTATGAAGGTTCAAGGCTAGGCCTTTGTTGGAGCTGGTAGTCCATGAAATATACTACTCCTCACTGAAGCTGATTTGAGAAAGTTAAGGTGGTAGCAATAATAGGCATAATAAACTCTAACAAATATATATGATTTAGCCATTTTGCATTTTGGAATAACATATTTCCAAGCCCATATGAGGTAGGTTTAGAACAACATGTGGTTCTTCAGGATGGATTCTTAAAGCTTATCAGGCAGAGTGTAAAGGCTAATAGATTCTGATAAAAAAGATGAAGGAATATAAAGGTATGGATATGATTTTTAAATTCTTCTAACTGTGTTCATGTCTTATCCACTTCCTAGTTACTTACCACTTCCAGGAGAGACCAACAAATGTCCCATACCTTTCATAATACCTAAGCACCATAGCCAATAATGCTCAGTCTTCTACGCACATGAACAATGCTGCTGACACAAAACAGTCTGGCCCTCAGGGCTGTTTTTCTAACGCAATGGTGCTTGATCTGTGTTCATCCGCTCGGTCTCACCCAGCCATCCCTTGTGCAACTAAGGCATTTGCGATCATTAGAAAGACTGCTGATGGAGGTAGTTCCACCACAGGCTCTGTTGGTGGAACTGATCAAATCTAATTAGCACATAACCCCATGATGCTGGAATCATCGGCTCGGTGTTTCAGCCAGCCAAGACACTTGGGAGGTTATTTCATGCCGCTGGTGGTGACTTTTCATCATCAAAGATTTTCTGCTTCCCATAAGGCGTTTTCACCATTCTCCTAAAAGGAAGCAAGGAGGGCAGAGCCAGACCACCACAGACGACCACCAGATTGTGATTACTGCCACAGCTCTGCCACAAATTAAATGCGCTACACTGGGCAAGTCACTCAAACTTCCATGACTCTGAAACTTCTTAACTGCAAAACGGAATAACAATACCTGTTTTGCAGGTTGTTGGAAGGATTAAATGAGTTGATACCTTTACAATATAATCACTCCCCTTTGCCCAAGGGATAAAATCCAAATCCTTCAGAATGATTGTGAAACCCCACACTTGCTCTCCAGTTTCATTCCTTGTCATACCCTTCTTAAATTTTCTGCTTCAGCCACACTGGATTTCTTTTCCTTCCTTTGCCATACCGATCTCCTTTGCACACACTGTTCCTCTTCCCCCTCCCCATCCTTAGCTTAGGTAATTATTCAAGTCACGTTCGACATCAACTCTTCCAAGAAGCTTTCCCTGACATTGTTTCTCCCCTCCCCCCAGCCAAATCTACACTAGAACACTAGGTACTTTACCTATGAAAGCATCTATTTATTCATTAATAAGTATTTCCTAAGCACCCAGTTACTGTTCTGGATTCTAGATAGAATGAACAAGAAGGACACAGTCTGTGCTATCATTCCTGGTTCGGAAGCAAGAAAATAAATAAGTTAGCTAAAGAGAAAGCGGGAGAAATTTAGATACAACAGGATCACAATCCTTTATCAAAAGCCACTTAGGACTAGAAGTGTGAGAAATAAAAATACAATGCTAATCCCCCCACTCCCACTCCCCGCCCCGACTGACTGAACGGACCTCCCTCTTGGCCAAGGGGACTCTAGAGAAGCCCTAAAACTGAGTTCCTTGCCATGATGGGATGGGAGGTCAGACACTCCTCCCTTCCTCCTAAGCACCATTATTAGGCTTTCTTCCCTAGGGGCGCAACAGAACCAGCCTTTGGAAAGCCTTGTTCCACCCCTGATTTCAACCACCCACCTAAGGCTGCTGCTCCCTTTTGCAGTTTCCGCACTGACCGATGTTCCTTCCGGATAAGAGGCCACTGACCATGGATGGAGTGGTTCTGGCCAGTCTAAGAAGGATGTGCTGAGAGGATTTTTGTGTCCTCTGCTTCACCTTTTGACGTCAGAGGCCCGATAACGCCACCTTTGGGTCATATTCATGCCGCCATTTTTTGGTACCAAGGAAGGCGCATGAAGCTCAATTGCGCACGTGCATGTTTTTCCTTTCATAAATATTCATGACTCCTCCTATAGCTTGTTAAATATGTATATTTGGCCACCCTACTCAGCATAAATTCCTGTTCCTTGTCCTTCCCTGGAAGTGCATGCTCTGGGCTTCTGCCTGGGGCTATTGCTTCCCAGCCTGTCAGCTTGGCTACGATGCAGGCTACAACCTTTTGTAAGAAATAAAGCTTGCCTTTCCAAATTTATGAACCTCATCATTTCTTTAGTTAACAAGTGTTTCTAAATTCCTAACTTTTGAATTTTAGAAAACTAATCCAAAGTTGTCACTGTTTGTTAAACCAACAGGAATGGAGGCAGCATCCCATAATCAAACCCTTGAATCTGTCTGCAGTGAAATGTGTAGATGTTCATAATAAATTAAGTAAATGAAGATTATAGCCTCATACCACTGGTACTAATTAGTTTGCACCAAAATTATGGATTATGGGCGGGGAGGGGGCGAGTTTAGTTTTCAGAGAAATTTGGATTTGGGAACTGAGGATGAGAATGACAGAGTAGAGAAAGGTTTGTGAGGAGAGATGGGTCCCGAGATGGCGGGATCCAGGGAGGCCTCTCCTGGGGAGCAGCACTGGAGCTGAGACATGAAAGGTGCAAAGAATCCCGACGGGGAAAAGTCTAGAGAAAGAGCACTCCAGGCTGCAGGAGCTGCTCAAGCAGTGATTAATTATTTGATTTCCTACCCCTTACTTTTGATCAGCAGCTTAGTAACTGTGGGGATCATGTTTTCCTAGACCACTGTTTTCTTGTGTCTCCAGTGCTGACAAAGGTGCCTGGCACAGAGAAGATGCTCAAAAACATGTGTTAGGTAATGAAAATAATGGATTAACAAAATCAATTGTTAAAATGAGGTGGCTAATTATTAAAATGTTAAGTCAGTGGAGACTAATACATAGCTATGAAGATCAAGATCTTCTCAAAGATAACTAAGGAAGCTAGTAAAATTGACACCCGGCGGTGTCCAACTCCACCATTTGCCTTGTCCACTAAACTTGGGGCCTATTAGTTGCTCACCACGGATCACCGGCAGCCGCTGGGAAAAGAAAGCCCTCGCTCTGGGATCCTGCCAGTGGGGCAGAGAGAAGTGTTTGCTAAGGAGCGAAGCAGCTGCTGAGCTGCAGTGATAACTAACAGTCACCCCCAGTTATAAGTGCACCCACTCCCCCATCCCCGGCCCACACCCTCTCTCTCTTTCCCAGCCTGATGGGCCCTTCCTTTGGGCATCAGCACTGAGAATTGCCCAGCCTGCCCAGAACTAGGAAGACACTGCGTGGCTCCTTCGAAGGATAATTATATGTGCCAAACCTTACTTACATCAGAGAAATAGTCTATGTAAGTAAACCCGTCTCCTTAAACCCACCTCAGACGTTCTCATCACTTCCTCCTTCACAGTCCATTTTGAGGTTTCCTAATACTCTAATTCCTTCAAGTCTCTCCCCATGACCCTGTGATGTGATAAATACGTAAATCATAAAATCAGAGGCCTTAAAGAGACGTTGAGAGGTAATTTGAGTCAAATCAGACACAGACATCTTTAAACAAACTGCAGAAGATGAGAATCTACCACCTATATTATTTTAAGCCTTGGAGATATTCCATGACCTTTCATAAGAACCCAAGTTACTGATAGTAGCAGGGGATTTACTTCCTGTGTCAATATAGACCATCATGCAACTTTTGATTAGAAATAATAACATTAAAAGTTTAAAAAGTTAACAAAGGCTT
Organism: Lepilemur ruficaudatus; assembly: GCA_963574885.1. NCBI lineage: Eukaryota > Metazoa > Chordata > Mammalia > Primates > Lepilemuridae > Lepilemur > Lepilemur ruficaudatus. Next base: position 92,271 of record CAUYRT010040752.1, on the reverse strand, counting down.
ATATTAAGGAATTAATGATAAATAGCAATAAAGTCAGAGTATTTAAATATTTTGTGTTCCTGAATATGAGTGTCTTTAAGGTGATCAGTAATTGGAGTCTAAAAATTAAATGAGAAGGAGATGGCTCATGTTGAAGAAAGTACAAAATTTATTGATTCTTTTTGGTTTCAGAAATACACTTTCTATCCTCTTGCCCTTGTAAATAATATTAGCAAAAGGACAGCCATTCACCTTCATCACAAATTAGGTCATCAGCACATCTGGAAAACATTAGTGCCACCTCCACAGGTCTGCTCACTGATGTCCATTGGCATTTCTAATAGGTTCCATTAAGCAGAGCACCTAGATTTCACCCCTCTCCCTCTCCTACACTCTTAACCTCTTGGGTTCTCTTCTATCAGAGAACCACTGGTTATAGCATGCTTGGATGTCCACTCTAAAGAGTTGATTTTTTAAAAAATATCCATACAAGAAAATTTAGAAGGGAACCTACACATCTGTATATCAGCACCATCATCCTTTTTAAAAAAATCACTGAATTATATCCAAAATATAAAAATCAACAGACAAAAGCCTAACAAATAACAAATGACCTATTTGAACAAGTGTTATTGAGCAAGTCACCACGGTATATTCAAGGCACCGTGGTACATCCTGCCAATCAATAAAAGAGTATTAAATGCTAACTGAGCTATGTTATTAAGTACTTATACTTCTATTTTGTATTACCACACATGCTGTATTGGCTTTCCATTGCCGAGTAACAAATCACCACAAGCTTAGCAGCTTAAAACAACACCCACTGATTGGTTCACAGTTCTGTAAGTCAGAGTCCCACGTGGCATAACTGGGTTCCCTGGTCAGGACATCAAAAGGCTAAAATCAAATTATTGGCTAGCTGAGCTTGGCAGTTCTGGGGAAAATCCACTTCCAAGTTCATATTTGTTGTTGGCAAAATTCAGTTTCTTACAGTTATAAGACAGAAGTCTTATTTTCCTCGCTACTTACTGGCCAGCTCCTAGAGGCCATTCTTAGATACTTTCCAGGTGGCCCCCATAGGCAGGTCAGAATATGATGTTTGCTTTCTTCCAGCCCAGCAAGAGAGCATCTTTAGGATACCTCTTTTACCATCAGCCAAGGAAAGCCTTTGCTTTTAAAGAACTCATGCGATTAGGTTAAGTGTGCTCAGACAATCTCCATATTTTAACATCAACTGACCATAACCTTAATTATGTCTCCAAAATCCTTTGCCATATAAAATAACATAATCACAGGAACACCCCTAGGAGGCAGACATAATGGGGCCATCTTAGAATTCTGCCCACCACACGTTAATAGCTGTAGTATAGGTGCTAATAGCTAATTTTTGTCATTATTTGTGTTGTTGTTTATAATAGCCATTATAGCTATTACAAACTCCTAATAAATTCTGAACAACTTCCTACATTTGACTTTTAAGAATTGTTTACCTTTTGCCTTACTCCATTTTGTTATACCTCTTTGTTGTTTTTTTCACTTTATTCCTCCTTCCTTATTCACTATATCCATCTCCATACTCTTCCTTCTCTGTCTTCAAGTAAAGATATTGTCATTTTGAGTGTATTTCACACACAGGTGCTCTGTAATTAGTTATAATAATATGTTACACTTCCATAGTGTCTCTCATCAAAACCTCAAAGCTTTTTAAACATTAATTATGCCTTACAATGTATTTGTGAGGATGAGGAGGGTGATTATTCCATTTTACAGATGGAAAAACTAAGACTTAAAGAGGTCAAATGTGTTCCCTAAATCACCCTGTTAACAGGAAAAGTAAAGAGATCAAACCTAGCAGAGTGTCTTCCTTGCCTCTGAGAATTCTCAGGGAATTTTAAAAAATCTCTCCCAAAGTTCTTCACTTCAGAGTATATCTTCCTTCATTAATGGTGTCTTTGCTGCCGGCTGGAATCCATGCCAGCATGACAGCTCGGGAAGGAGCCTCTGGTGACGTCAGGGCCCAACTGTGTGCAGGGAGGTTGTTTAGGTGAAAGAACCGGCGCCAAACCCTGACAGTGGTCAGACTTAATTGGGAAGTAAAGAGCAGACACGGAGTCACCTAACCTCTGAAATAAAAGGAACCATGGACACCACCTAGTTCTCACTTGACAAGTGATAAAAATGAGGTCAGAGAAATGAAGTCGCTTGAACTTTATGCTAGAATGAGTTCAGAGCTGAGCTGGCATCAGTCAGGGTCTAGGAGTTGGGGCCCGTAGAGCAATGGCCTTCCCTCCGTGTGTACACTGCCTGCGTTGCTCCTCTCTGCTCTCCACTACCCCCTAGTGGCAGGGGGAGAAAGGAGACTCCCTCTCACCACCCCCCAGGGCCAGGGTATTGGCACCAGCTGAAAGTATATATGGCTTTGAGCTGGGGTGGGGAAAGAAAGAATGACCTTGAAATGTATTTCAAATTTATACATACCTAATACACTTCCTAGAGATGTATGAGGAAATTCTGTCTCCCGATCATCAATGCTTGAAGGGGAAGCAAGCCCTTTGTTCTTCATCTGTGGCTTAATTCTGGTTTCCACTTTTTACAGGGAGCTGGTCTTACTTTTCTGTTGCCCATTTTCTGTTTATATTAAAATATTTTTCTAATTTCCAAATTCTCCACAATCCTAAGCACCATATCTTTGCCCCCAAACAGAATGTTTAGGGACAAGAAAAAATAACCAAACTAATTCAGGGGAAACACAATTAGAGTTTGTGAGTTTCCCAATCTCCTTAGTCTTCTACTAGTCTACAGAGGCTATTACAGTTGTCCTGGCCAAAAACAGTGAAAGTCTAGACTAAAGCGGGTGTATAGGGAAGTGGGTGGATTGAAGAGCTATCTAGCATGTAGAATTGGCAGGATATGATGACTAACATATCCTCACATGATGAATGCAACAGGTGAGAGAGATGGAGTAGCAAGGACGACTACATGTTCTGGCCTGTGCAACTGGTATCATTAATCAAGTAGTTACAGTCACCTCTTTGAAATACATTCTACACGCACTTCTTCTACTTCTAGAAGACATGTTACCTGGTATCCAAGATTACAGTTTCCTCTTCAGTCTTTTAATTCATTGAACATATCACCACTAGTACAATCTTTAAAATATTACTCAAATGAAGTCAAAAGCTTGCTATTGCTTACAGCAACACCATGTTAACTTGTTAGCATGGTGTCCAAACCCTCATCAATCAAATCACATTTTTCATGCATCCTAATCACAAAGGAAAATATTGATACATTAGACCTCATTCACATTAAGAACTCTTCTTCATCAAAATATATCATTAAAATAATGTACTGAAGGTTCATCCATGTTGTCAGATACTACAGAATTTTCCTCTTTTTAAGGCTGAATAACATTCCATTGTGTGTATATGCCATATCATCTTTATTTGTTCATTTGTGGATGGACATTTAGATTGTTTTCACATACCAGTTATTGTGAATAGTGTTACAATGAAGATAGGAGTGCCAGTATCTCCTCAAGATCCCGACTCTAATCCTTTTGGATAAATACCCAGAAGTAGGATTGCTGAATCATATAGTAATTCTAGTTTTCATTTTTTTGAGGACCCTCAATACTGTTTTCCACAGCAACTTCACCATTTTTCATGCTCACCAATAGTGTAAAAAGGTCCCTACATTCTCATCAACATATCAACACTTCTTGTCTTTTATTGCTTTAATAATAGCCATTCTAACAGGTGTGAGGTGATATCTACTTGTGGTTTTGTTTTGCATTTCCCTGATGACTAATGTCATTGATTTTATTAAAAAAAAGATACCAGTAAAAATGTGAAAAAATAATCCACATAGTATGAGATACTTAGAACATGCAAATGGCTCTTTGTCTAGAATATATTAAAAATACTCCAAATCAGTTTGAAAGACATAGATAACTCAATAGAAAAATTGCAAAGAGTTTAAACAGGAAATTCACACAGAAATATCTAAATGACTAATTACTCTGAAAAGATGCTCAACCTCAATAGTCATTAGCAGCAAATTAAAGCCCCAGAACAAAACCAAAAGTTGGTAAAAAGAAATAGCAACTTAAATTTGTATAAACTGTGTGTGTAACTAAGTGTAATCACTTTGGAAAACTATTTAGCAATATTTACAAACATAGAACATACCCATACTCTATAACCCAGGAGTTCAAGTTTAGTTATATACTCAACAGACGAGTTCATATATGAGTACAAAAAGACATGTACTAGAATATTCATAGTAGTATGATTTAAAATAGCTAAAGCTAGAAAGAACCTAAATCAATAGAACCAACAAATAAATTATTATAAGTTCATATACTGGAATGCTGTATAATAATGGAAATGAGTAAATTACTACTATGAAAAGTAGCATTAGTGAATCTGGGAAACATAATGCTGTTATAGTCTAACACCAAAAATAATTACTGTGTGAAACCTTGTATATAAGGTTCTAAAATAAGTAAAACTAATTTATGATGTTAGAAATCAGGATGGTGGTTACCTTTAGGAAGGATAGAGAATTAATAATTGAGAAATGGCACAAGAAGAGTTTCTGATATTTTATTTCTTGATCAGAGTGGTAATTACATAGATATGTTCACATTTTGAGATTCATTAAGCTGTACCCTTGACATCTCTACATGCAATTATATTAATACCTCAGTAAAAAGTTTCTTTATATATATTGTTATTTGGTGACATTTAATGAAAAGAGACTAATTTTTATGATAGCATGTACATGATATAAAAAGGAAATAATAGCATGTGCATCCAACATGGCACAAAAATGAGATTTTTCTCTTTTGATCTGGCCATTTCACATTACATCAGAAACAAGTTGTTAATAATGCAATTTCTCCTAGACACAGGAAGAATTTTAAATAATTCTTGAAAAAAAATATAGGCCCCGACTGTGTAAAAAAAAAATTCAAGCAGCATGGTAGTAGCCAGCTAGCTGAGTCCTGATGGTCATCATCTCTTCCTTTGGATTGATGGGCCTATAACTTTTATGAGACATCATTATTTTTAGGGAGAGCTGCCATATGCTATGTTGTTTCACAAAGTGGTTCTGACAAATTTGTGGGATGGCATGCCATCCAGCAGAGGTTTTGATGACATCAGGACATGACTATGTCATACATACACTCCCAGATCTCACTCTACTCTGGACAAATTCAAAAAATATGCACTATTGCACACACGCACATGTAGACCAGCGGACAGGCCCCAGGCAAATGTCATTCTGCTTCTGGTATCACGCGATACTCCAAGTGAAATATGAATGGTGCTAGAGGCAGAATCTTTGAAAGTTTTGCAGCTGACTTGTCTGTGAAATGTGATGGTTTTGAAATCAAAGTACTTAAGAGGAGAGATCTTTATGGAATTTCTCTTACTTGAAAGTGCTATTGCCAAAATAAGCATGGTTTATTCCATGGCCAGCTTCGTGCCCTGCTTAATGTTATTGTCTCTGTTACAATTAAAAATCAGCAAGAATTTGGACAGCAGTTTCCCAACATCCTGAGTTTAAGCTATTACTTTTAAAATTCAATTTAAAAATATATACATTGTAGATAAAATAATTTTATAATATTGTAAAGAATCAGACGATAATGATCACACTTGCTGAGCTAATGAATAAGTGTCTTATATTGTACATACATAGAAAAGCCTAAAGAAGAATTGTCTGTCATAAATTATAACACAGCTTCTTGCACATACACCCTTAAGAAAAACAATTAAAAGTCATGTAACTGGATAACTAAAAGAAACCAGCAGATGTACAGCTACATCAGATAACTTTCTAGGAAATAAACACATAATTTATCCAAAAGACATATGTTTTAAAAAGCACCTATAATTCCTTTTCTTGTATCTTCAATGAGGCCTCTAAAATGAAAAAAAAGCAATTATTTCAAAATGAGTTCAAATATTAAGAGTAGAAGTAGTTAAAACATTTAACACATACAAAGGATTGTTTCAAATGTCAGAAGAGTTTGTTTTTTAAGAAAATCTTCACCACAGTGTTTTTATGTAAATGACAAGTCATTTAAATTGAAAAAAGTCTTTAAGTTGCCTTGGATCTTATTCAGAAATTGTTCATAATATAAATAGATTATAATCTATATAATAATATGGCATTTTAGATCACAAAAAAGTTGAGAGTAATTTTTTTAAAAATAGAAAGAAAAGTTAAGTGAGACATTAAAAAGTTGAACTGGAGGAAGTGACTTATTTATGCCAACTAGCAAAAGTAAACATATTCATAATGTATTCGATGACAAAAATGGTGAGGCAAATAAGTCAAAATAATAAAGACAAATAACATCAAAAAGTTATCTCAACCCCTTTCCCACAATTAAACAAAATTAAAAAGCCTCAAAAAAAGAGCCATCAATTTATTTCTTGAAATATTTCCTGTAAGTATAATAGCAACCTTGAAAATGAATGCCAATTTCTTCCTCACTGTAAGAAATTTCTTAACTTAATCTAATTTTTTCAGACCTTAATTAAATTCTATTTTTTATCCTTAACAGACAGAGAATACCTAGTCACCAACTTCTGTTATAAAAACTCTGGTCACTTTTGCATTTTTATTTTCTACAGGTGAAAGTGGTTTTCTTCCACTTATTTTAATTTTCTTCATGTCTTCTTTGTATATAAATTTATATGTATATATTTATCAGATTATATTTACAAAATATCTGTGTGTATGTAAAATTTGACAACTAAGAATACATTTCATATGGAATAGACACATGAGCCTTTATTATTATCCTCATCTGACAAATGAGAAAGAGCCCAAATGATGACAATACCAGCACATATAGAGCACTCATTATAAGCAAGCACTGTTCTGGCTGTTTAACATACATTAATTTCCAACAGTAATATGAAGTTGGTACCATTTTATCCTCACATTACAGTTGAGAAAATGAGACATAAAGAGTTTAAGTAACTTATTCTAACTAGAAGTTAAGTGACTTTCCCAGGGCTAAGTGACACCAAAGGCAGAGTTGGAGTCCATCCTAGATCTTCTGACTCTAGGACTAGGCTTGTCCACTACAGCACACTGCAGTTAGACTTCATAAGATGAATCACACTGACCTTATATACCCCAATTCCCACATTGCCTGTCTTAGAACACTGAAGAGAGAGAGTAAGGATAATGACAAAATATTTTGAGACATTATTAATTCCCAATATTTCATTTTACACATTGGTCCTTCCTTTATTCAAGCAAAGTGATTCTTAATACATTATCTAAAGGAAGGGATGAGATAGCATAAAGAGAAAAATACAGCTTCTTCTGTTTTTTTGTGTTTTTTTTTTTTCTTTTTCCTAAAGCTTGGAGAATGGGAAAAAGTTCTGGAGGGATAAGTTGTATTATTACCCAAATTCTTTACTCCTCTCCTTATTCATGCCGTTTGCCATGACTTTGGAGTACCTCCACAAAGACATAGACTATTTCCCCACTGCTCAACTTCGGACTCAAACATGTCACTTGCTTCTGCCAATAGAATGGGGCAGAAGTAATAGTGCATTCATTATAAATCTATTCCTTGAGAGGCCTTATGTGTTTCTGCTTGCCCTCTTTGTTCTTCCATCACCATAAAAAGAAGACACCTGGCTATTCCACTGGTCCAAAGAGAGGATTAGAGAAATGTGGAGCGAAGCCATCTTTGCTGGGCAATTCCAGTTGACCCCAGCCTATGTTAGCCAATCCTCAGACATGACAATGATAAGAAATGGTTTTTGCTTTAAGCCATTGAGCTCTGAAGTGGTATTCAACACAGCAAAAGGTAAGTGCCAGTACATAAAAGAGATTTAGGTGAACATGTGATAAAGTAGAGCAAATCTTCCAACTCCCCAAATCTAGAAACCCTTTTTGCCTGGGCTGTAAATATTTTCCAAGAGACAACTGGAAGGTCACAGTTTCAAGCATCAAAGAGGAGAGACTCCACGGAGAGAGAGCTCCACAAATCTGTACAGGGATTCCCTTGAGTCTTTGGTTGAATATGTATATGTGTAAAGTAAAACTCCACAAGGCCAGAAAAAAGCAAGTTCTGGGTAAAGAACAGTTCGCTGAAGAATTGTAAGCCAAACAATTCCTAGAGTTCACACAATGGCTTGGAATTGTTCAACTTCCCACCAGTCCAAAGAAAGAAACTTCATAGAATACACATAGCAGAAGGATCACATCTCAGTAGGTGGCTATGTTTTCCCTAGAGTAAAGGCTGCTTTAGATATGTGATTTAAAGCCTTTTTTAAAAGTCTCAAAAGCATCAATCTGATCTGAAAGTAACTCAACTATCACCCATGACAAAATCCAAATGGCTTTAAAGGAAGATAACAAAATCCAGCACTCAATAAAGTAAAAGTCACAATTTTAAGGTACATGAAAATTTGACCCATAACAAGAAGTAAAATATCACACATTAGAAATAGGCCCAGAAATGACAGAGGTGATAGAATTAGCACATGAGTGTTTTAAAACAGCTTTTGTACATATGCTGAATTTAGTATTTACCTAAAAATTTACACAAATATATGGGCATTATGATGAGAGAGATAGAAGATATGAAGCAAAACCAAATGAAAATTCTAGAGATATAAAATATATGCCTGGAAAAATATTTTCCATTGAATCTAATTAAGAGTAGATTAGATAATGTAGAACTATCAGAGACTTGTATATAATATCAAGCAATTCAGCACACATGTAATTGAAATATTTTAAGAAATAATGGCCAAAATATTTCAAATTTTAATGACAACTATAAGCTCAAAGATCCAAGAACTCAACAAAACTTGAACAAAAATTAAAGCATACCAAGAAACATCATAATCAAATTTCTAAAAACCAGCATTGATTCAAATACTTTCGGAGCAGCCAGAGAAAAAATACATTACATACAAAGGTACAAAGATAAAGATGACATAGACTTCTTGTCTGAAATTTTGCCAGCTATAAAGCAATAAAACATCTTTAAAATGTTAAAGAAAAATACTATCAATCTAGACTACTATAACTACCAAAAATATCATTCCAACTATAGCTGAAATAAACTTTTTCAGATAAACAAAAGCTGAGGAAATTTATCACCAGCAAAACTGCATTGTAAGAAATGTTAAGGAAAGTTCTTCAGGCAGAAATAAAATTATGTCTGATGGAAACTGGGATCTACACAGGACAAAGAACAGGAAAGTGGTAAAAATGTAGGGAAATACAAAAGAATTTTTTCTTCATTTTCAAATTTCTTTAAAAAATAGCTGACTATAAAAAACAATAAAAAATAACTGACTGTTTAAAAAACAATAATAAGCTATCCTGCATTATACAACACATTTAGAAGCAAAATATTGAAAGCATGTTATGTTACACATGAAATGATATAATATCATTTGAATGTAGACTGTGATAAGATAAATATCCATATTGTAAATTCTAGTAAGACTAATAAATAAAATAAAGAGGTAGTGATAATAAGCTAATAGTAAATATAAAATAGTATTCTTAAACATACTCAAACCAAGTAGAAAATAATTGGAGAAAAAAATGATGAGGGAGAGCAAATAACAGGATGGTAGGTTTCAATTCAACCATACTGAACAATAAATATAAAGTCTTAAAACTTTAATTAAGATGCAGTACAGAGATTGTCAGACTAGGTAACAGAACAAGACCCAATTATAAGCAACCTATTTTTTAAATGCCCTTTAAGTATAATGATATAGACGGGTAAAAAGTAAAAAGATAGAAAGCCTAAAGTGTCCAAAACTAAGATAAGGAAGCTTCAGTAGCTATATTAATATCTGAAAAACAGATGTAAGAATAAAGAATATCATTGAGATGAAAGGATCAATTCATCCAGAAAAGATAACAATATTCAAAATGTGTGGAACTGAAAAAAGAGATTTAATATCCATGAAATAAAGTTTTTTAAAAGGGAGAAATAAAAATTTCAAAATTATAACTAGAGACAGCAATACTACTTTCTCAGTAATTGATAGAACAAGTAGACAGAAATCAATAGAAATACAGAAAACTAAAACCATAATATATATCAACTTGATCTAATTGACATTAATAAAACTATCCACATAAGACCAGCAAAATACACATTCTTTTCAAGTACACATGGTACCTTCACAAGATATACCATACTCTGGATCATAAAACAAATCTCAATAACAGCATTTTTAATATTCTTCAAGTAGTATTACCCTCCTAAAACTTTTCCCAGAATTTCTCATCCAAATATTTGGATCCCCTTGAAAATATCATAAGGAGTTTACACATAGTTGGAGCCCTAACAATTGATTTTAAGCTAGACTGGGTAAGCTTCTAGAATAGTCTTCTCTTGACAAGTCTCTGTTGCATTTTAGGACCATACTGAATCATTAATAACAGAGTAAGATCATATTACACTGTTGCTACAGTATATCATAACTCCCACTATACTCTTTATAATATCAGACATGCTTTCTCTAAAGAAAACCAGAGTGTTACAGCTGGGCGGGACTTCAGGAAACATCTAGTGTGGTGGTTTGCAAACTTTTCTTTCTGACAATTGAAAATCTCCCTTTAAATTGTATCACACACAGAAGCCAAATATATAAAATGAATAAAAACTAAGCTTCTTTGGTTTCAGCAGATGGGGAGAGTCTAGAGCCCATCCCACTGGCACGAATATCACCCACAACAATGGCCCTGAGGTACCTCCAGGGAAACCCTAGCATCTCAGAATCCAGTTAGAAACCACTGCTGGAATTCAAACCATAAATGGCCTCTTTTTTTCATTCCTTTAGTGGGCCAGGAACACTCCTACCCTAGAGTCTTTGAACTGGGTGGTCCCTCCTCCTGGAGCACTCTTCTCACAGATATCCATAGGACTGACTCCCTCACCTCCTTCAAGTTACTGCACAAAAGTCTTCTCAACAGAACCCCCATCTCATGTTGCCACCAAGCCACCCCACTACCAGCACTCTCAGTTACTCTTTCCCCTCTTCAATTGTTTCTTCTTTTCCAGGGCTCTATCACTTTCCAAGAATATAATTTATCATGCTTACTGCTTATTGTCTATCTCTCTTCCTCTAGAATATAAATTATCTTAAGAGATAGGATTTTTCTTAGATTAGTGCCTTCCACCTAATCAACACTCACTATGAAATTATCTTAGATCACTTAAGATTGTAGCAGAGTCTTTTTATTTCTTTTCTTGTGCACTTTATTTTTCTAGTTCACTTTGAATGTGAACATTAATGTTTTTATGCAACTAAATGAGCAGGAGAAAAAATTCACTTTTTTCCTTCTAAGTAGGTATAAGGCTAGTAGGTCATATGACTGAAACTTTAGGTCCCTAAACCAAATATCTCACTAAAATGTCAAAAGTTGGGCAAAGACACCCTCATCAGTTAGATACTTTATAAGATACATATACATAAATATATGTGTGTATGTATTATGTCTGCACACTTGTGTATATATGTACATCTGTTCTATCCTTAAGCCTCATTATCCTGTGGGTACCAATAAATTCACATTAACATGACTACCCTCTAGCCACCATCTTGGTTTACAATTTCACTATCAACCATTCTATTCTTCAAGGTCCTTCAGTCTTCTAACACCTTCCCCTTCTATGCACCAGCCTCTTCCCATTCCTCCCATCTCTATTCCTCACCCCTTCCTTCCTTCAGTGCCCCACTAACTTCCAATTATTTTCACTCTATTATGCAAAAAAAAATTCAGTCCCCCCATCACTCCTCCTTTCAAAACCAGACCCAACCACTATTGCACAAATCAAAACAAAAGAAAAACTCTGTAACTATAAGTTGAGGAAAGAAAAAAAACTTCCAATGTATGCTTTAAAAGATTATACACATCTAATCCAATTTTACTAAAATGGAGACATGAACAGATGATTTACCACATGTGACCAGAACATTGGCGGTCCAAGTGGTGGGCAGGTGATTTCTATAGGTTCAAACTTGGACTAAATTAATTAAGACAAAAATTGCCTGGGATACATATTAAGTTATACTGCAAGGTCCCATAATCCAAACCTCATAAGTTTACAGTTGATGGAAGAGTGACTAAGTGCACATGTAGAAAATATTCAGCAATTTTTGTTGACTGCTCTTTAATAGCTAGCATTTATTGAATGATTAATATGTGACAGGTGCTGCTTTAAAGGTTTTACAGATGTTAGTGTTGGGGCTCAGTAAATGCTGCCCCCAACTATTTTGGATTTAAGATTAGGAGGACCTTAGAAGCAAGGTCAATCTGACCTTTCCCAGACTTTCTGTGTGAGGCCTGGGCATAAAGGAATTCTCTGACCTACCTTCCCTGAAAGTAGGTCATAGGACCCTCATTCCAGAAGGTTCCTTCCCTATACCCAAAGGTCAAGAAGAATCTGAACAGACAAGCCTTGCTGGCTCTCCCCCAACAGTTTATTACCATTAGATCATACCTTTTCATCCAACCATACTTCTACATGACTGTCCACTTTTCATCAAACCTAAGCATAAAAATACACAGTTTTCCTTGGGTCTTTGCGTCCTCATTTCTGGAGGCTCCTAGGTCATGTAAAACTTTGGTTGAATAAATTTGTTATGCTTTTCTCTTGTTAATCTGTCTTTTGTTATAGAGGTATCAGCCATAAACCTTGCAATGAACAGGGAAAATATTCTACTTTCTCTCTCCTACGTTAGCCCATGAAATCCTCCTATCAACCTTATTAGGGAGGTATGATTGTTATGAGAAATGTTTATCACCATTTGTCAAAAAGGGGAAATTGAAGCATGAGGAAATGAATAACTTACCCCAGTTCACACACATAATAAGTGACAAACTAGAATCTGAACTCAGGCAATCTGGCTCCAGAGTCCACAAAATTCACCACTGTTTTATAGCTGCCTTGTTGTTAGGTCAATAGTGTGATGAAGCATTCCAATGAAAGCTCATTGAAACTGGGTCTTCATTAAATAAAGCATTGAATAGGCAAAGTTATCATTCTACTATATTCTGTGACTACTGATTGGATGTGGGTTGGATTTAGATTGGATACAGATCAGAGAAATAAATTGAAGAATATTGCGGAAGTTAAAGCAAAGCAGGTTATAACTCAGCCTAAGCCAAAATTGGTAATGACAACTGTCCAGAGATATAAAGTGGATGGCTCTAAAACAAATTTGGTTTCCACTCACTAAAGGTGTTCAAGTAAAGGGTATAAAACCAGTTGGTGGGAATATTTTAAAAGGAACCTAAGTATCAAATACATAACATGACCAGAGCATCTTACTGGGAATCTATTTACTGGTCGGTCACACATTATCTTGGCTTTTCCATTAATATTTTGATCCTGGTTATGTACAAGCTATTGAAGAGTTCATGAGAATGCATTTAGATCATTTAAGCTGTGCTAACAGGAGTAAAATGCAGTGGGATTTTGGTGAGTATCTCTTTTTTGACCCATAGCCACTCTCCCTCTACCCACTTCACTCCCCTAACCTATAAGATGCCACCCTCACTGCTATTATAAATGGCTGCATTAATGAACAATGATTTTTCTCCCAAATTACAGGTTGATTTCCTAATGTGATTGAGTTCATTGTGTATTTTTTCAACTCAATTCACTTCGCTTGGGTAACCTTAATGAAAAGCAATTATTTCCAGTGGTGTGCTGAAAAATGTTGAACCAGCTTTCAAAAAATAAATCCCTGTTTTGTAGTGTTTGCCAATTTCAGTGATGTAAATACTCCTACTATGGCCAATTTCAAAATATCAACATGATGTCCTGAATGTAGAGTTGGGTGATGCATTAGTTTTCTGTTACCACCATCGAAAAACTGGCACAAACTTGGTAGCTTAAAACAACACAATTGCATTATCTTACAGTTCTGTATGTTGTTAGTTTACCAAGTTAAAATCAAGGTGTTAGTAGGGCTGCATTCTTTTCTGGACTATCTAAGGGAGAATCCATTCTCTTTCCCTTTCTGTCTTCTATCTTTTGGAGACCACCCACATTCCTTGGCTCATGGCTTGGCTTTGATCTACAAAGTTAGCAATGACAGGTCGAGCCTTCTTCACATCACTTCTCTCTGAACTTTCCTTATCACATTCCTCTCTGATACTAAGCAGGAAAACTTCTCTCCTTGTAAGAAGGCATGTGATTAGAATGAATTCACCTGGCTAATCCGAAATGATCTGCCCTTCTTAAGGTCCTTAACTTTAATTGCATCTTCAACATCCCTTTTCCTATATAAGGTAGCAAATTCCTAGGTACCAAGGATTGGGATGTGAACATCTTGGAGGGTCCATTTCTCTGCCTCCCACAGAAGGTGATATTAATAATTGGCTCCAATGAGTCAGTAAGCACTGACTCCAGCATGCCACTGAACTCCTCTCTGTGTTCTCCTGTTTTCAAGATACATCACAGAGTACCTTGACCATGAGTAGATGGTCACTAATATTTAAACATATGCATTCTCATATTCACATTAAAAATCACATAGGAAGATTAATTTACAGTACTTCAGCCACCACTAGTATATGTTAATGCAAATGCCTTACAGGATGATAGTGACAAAAATTATATAGAGACAAAATCCAAAAGCTTATCTATTATCACTTTTATATAGTTGGATTTTCTAGTCATCTATCTTGCATGAAAAATGTTTGTATGATCTTGCTATTATTGTGCTCACTATATACTACTGCTAATAATAATAATAATAAATGACTATCCTAAGAAAGAAGAGGTAGTGATGCTATTCTTAAGCTTCAGCATTCTAAAGCTAAAGTCATCTGGGCTAAATGAACACATACAGACCATAAATTAGAAATTACGGATACTCATTCCCTGTATTTCCCTGACTTGCTGTGTGGTCTTTTTGCAAGTTACTCTTATAAATTCTTTGTAACTCAGATAATTTATCTGTAAAGTAAAATAGGCATAGTGATATTTATCTGCTCCCTAAAGAGGCTGATAAATAACTAGAGACTATACTTCGAAAGAGAAAATAAGAACGACTGTGTTGTAAATTACTATATTAATGCTTTGTGCTGTGGATCTCAAGTGACTTGCAATTGCTAGTATATAGAGCTATTAGGCTCTGTGTGGACATTTCCAAGCAAAGCTCAGTTGCCCTAACTGAGAGGAAGTAAACCCACTATTATGGTGGACATGAGTTGTTTTTAACCCTCACTGAAGCACAGCGCCAACATTTCATGTATTTCTAATGGCCTGTCCTGATCACAAGAATGCACATTACAACATACCAAGAGCTCACCCAATTAGTGCAAACAGATTCTCATTTTTCCTCTGGTTGCTAAGCTAAGGCCGCCAGTGAAAATGTTCCTCATACAATGGAAAGGAGGACAGTATTGTACCAACATAGAAAGAGACCCAGAGTCAAGCAGAGGAAAGACACAAATTCTAGTCCTTCAACCCCCGGTTCCTACAGGAGCTATCCCAATATCCTCCCTAGACATATCTCTCCCAGATAGATGAATAAATACATTTTTCTTCAATTAAATTAATAGTTTCTGTACTTGCAACCAAGAATTGCAACTAACACATTTGGTATGAGGAAGCACTTGGTCTAGAAAATAAACTGCCTAATTTAATTCATAGATATTTTAACTTTCTTTTAAGAATACAATAAATGAAGCACATGTGAAGCATTTCTAAAATGAAATAAGGTTTATGTTGTTGATGTTGTTGTTGTTGTTCATGGAAAATCAATGTCAAGAAGTGTGAAGGGTCTGAGATTTTAACAAGTTAGCCTGCTAGAGTTGCTGACAGAGGTATGATACTCCTGGATCAGAGAAAAAGGACAGTTTGTTACTCACATCAATAGCAATAGATGGAATATCAGCATTTTTTCTGATTTCCCAAACCCCAGTTCCCACAGAGTCAATTGACATTTACCTATAGAGTGGGTTGTGTTACAGGAGAGAAGGGAACCCAGATATTTTTTTAGTGGATAGTAACTCTGCCTAACTTTTGCCCCAGAGGGAAATATTACCTTTATTTTACTAGATAGTAAACAAATTCTTCCTTTGCTTCAGATGGAGATACTGTCTTCCAAGGCTGTTCACACTACAAACATTCTTGACAAGATATTCTAAATAAAGGTAGTCCATGCCTCTGCTCACAAGACCTGCAAAAATTCAAGAGATCCATAGAGAAGTGTAGCTGGCCCAATAATCAGTAAAGAAGTATTCACATCGACATGAGCAATTTCAGTAACTGCTTACTGAGTAGAGTTACCTTTTGTCTGCTACAAAAAATCTTACATTGCCCTTTGAAACTGATTATAGCCTCAATACTTAGAGCTATTGTAAAACAGAGAATTGTGGATATAACATTTTTAAGATTGATTATTTAGGAGCAGATTATTTAAGAATATGTAGCATTGACATGATTGCGAACACTTTTATTTCCAGAGAACTAACAGCACATGTGAAGTATTTTGTGAAGTAGATGAATATTGTTTCATTCATTTAGCTCTTTGTGGGAATGCAAATGAATTAATTATCCTTTCTGAATAAAATGGGGGTAATAGTTGAACCTGACTCACTAGACTGTTTTATGAATTAAATGGGATTATGTATATAAGGCACTTAGCACACTGCCTGGCATAGAGTGAGAATGTACTTATTAGCTACTAACATAAAAAAATAAGCAAATTTGAACTCTGTTGTAGAAGAGTAGCAAATTCCATTTGGGAAAAAACATTTCTAGAGCTCTCTTCTGAGTTGAGACCCTTAAGACTGAGAAAGATTTTTTTCCCCAAATGTATTACCATGCTAACACTTACAGAATTGAAATTTATAATGTTCGAACTTGTCACTGCTTGTCTAGAAGAATTTTGTGTCATCTGCAAACCTGGAAACCTCATATTCATTTTATTCTTCTTCCAGATAATTAAAAGGGAAAAAAAAAAAACCTTAAATAAACCATCCCAACACTAATTCCTAGGTTCTGTTTATTTATCCTTATCCTTACCAAAAAGTAACCATTTATCACTTCCTTTTATTCAATGCATAGACAGAAAAACCTGGGATGCAGTCCTGCCAAGGACCATTGCCAAACTCTGGCCTTTCTGGGGAAAGAGAAAGGTTCAGAATAAGATTCTAAACTCATTTCTGCTGCCCCATTTTCATAAGCCTGAGCTTCTTACAGATTAACAGAAGACCTCAAGGCAACAACAGTAGACTTCAGCCCCCTGGGGCAGTTAATGAGCTTGTTAGGAACACCAAGAACTTGAATTGTGTACACAACACTGTGCTCTAGAAAACACCAGTGCAACAGAACATGGTTGAAAACATTACAGACCATAAATGTAAAACTGCCATGTTACAGATTAACTATATGAATGCAGAATAAAAGACCAACAGAAAAAAAGAACTATGAGGAAGGATTAGGCACCAGTCTTTTAGTTCTGCAGAAGTAGTTGTAGGGACCCTAAATGCTTTCAAGTTTTCTTAGTCAAGACACAAATTTAAGATAGCTTAATCCAAAAGAGACAATTTACTGAAATGAGACAGACACGTCTTGTGGGACCCAGGCATAGTGGAGCCTTTTAAAGGTCTGAAACCAGGAACCGGAACGTGTTCAGACTCCCAGAAAGTGTTTGTTCTCTTGGTCTCTCATCTCCCTTCTCTTGAAAACCTCGTTATTTTTCTCCTCACGACTACCTGCATTCTCCGCTTCTCAGGACACAGAAGATGGCTGCCCAGAGCTTCCTCAGTTACATCATCTCACTTCCATCCTACTGCTGCCACTGAATCAAAATTCCAAACTCCTGTAGTAGAGACTTGCATTGGTCCAGCTTGAGTTAGATATATTCCCCTTCCTTCTGTTTCCCTCACCTGTCTCTCCCAATCAACTGTGGCCCGATCAGATGTGTCTAACCTTGGGGAGAAGGTGGGTATGTAGTGGTGTGGAATTCTAACGGATTAGGGTTATTGCAAACTGTACAATTACTCAAAGGCTTTCTATTCCCCCATCCCCACCCCAAAGCCTACAGAAAGAACTCTGCGGTCCTCCAACCACTTTGCCCATGAGCTGTCTGACTGTCTCATCATGAAGTAAAAAGATGGCATTTTTCAAGTCCTTGTTAAGATTTCCATAGCTCCTTCTTTCAAATTCTTAGCTATCGACGGCCCATCTCATAGAAGGGTCGTAATCATAACCTGAGCCTCTCACCCCAATTTAGAATTGAAGAAGACTGGCATATTTCTTTTCCTTCTAACTTGTAAGGGAAGTTTCAAGTGAAAAGTGACAGGGACTATACCAGCCACCGAGCATATGAAAAGAATAAGAGAGGGTCACTCCCCTTCATTAGAGGAAGGGGATACAAAAAGAACACAAAACTGCAAAACAATGCGAGAAGCACAATCATGGTGAGAAAAGTGACAGCACAAAGGAGAGAATCACAGACTCATGCTCATACTTAAACTAAAATTTTAAAAAACACCATTATCCTTAGAAAGCTTCAAAAGGAAAGCAGCAGTTGATAGTGTTAAGTGAGTAAAACATAAAATGTTCAAGGAAGAAAATTAAAAGTAATTAAATACAATGGCATCTCTAAAATGTACTTGAGACTCCAAGATTGGATTTCTCTTTGCATATTAAAGAACTCTTTGGAAAAGAAAACAATTAAGACTTAGCCTTGGTAAAGCGCCTGAGTGTTAGTATTCTTTCCAAGTTTACATTGATAGATGATTTTTAGTTCATTTAATAAAGAAATTCAATGATATATCTTTTGAATGAGTTAAGTGTAAATTAACCAGAAACACTTGTGCTTGGCAACAATTCCATTCATAAAGTAATTTAGTTTTGTCAGGGTGTTGCTAATTTAAACAAGATGACCTACCCCACACATGACACTCTTGTATTACTGGCAGATTCTTTATGAATGGCATCATAATTTCCCAAGCATATTCTAGAAGACAAACACATAGTAGTAACATTATCATATAATGATGGTTCCACAGCCATCACTCACCAAGACCATCCTGATACTTCCACCCTTTCATTCAGAAAATAGTTTCTGGAAGGAATAAAACATTAGTGAGGAGGCTGAGGGTGTACTTGAAATAAATTGCAAGAAAAATGAACCTCTGCTTCTCAGAATTGCCACTTTTCATTTGTAGGTTTAGCAGAAGTCTTGATTTATTATGTTATCTTTACTTTTATGTTGTCTTGGGTGAGTCTCACTTCCCTCTTTCCCTTTGCGTCATGCGGAATGACCACTAATGGGAATGATGACAACATGGGACTGAGTCATATAGTCAAGGGGAAAGCAAAGCTGCGGCAGCTGATTATCATTTCTCCAGATGCCGTGGCAGAGTTCGAGTAGCAGCAGTTCTAATTTCCAAGTGCAGGTCCTTTCCCAACGCAATGGCAAAGTTGAATGGAGAAAATCAGTGGCCAGCTCTGTGCCAAGTGTTTATTATGTGTAATACAGAGTGAGGTTACAGAGGTTATAAAATACCTTCAAGGAACTGGCAAACAAGTTCCAAAGAGAAGCCATAGACATATACAAATTTAAGAGACAAAACCTTGGTGAAATTCACCAACTGACAGTAAGGAGAGAATTTATAAAGGGATGAGAGATTTAAATTAGTGTGATACATCAGAGTTCCACAATGTTGGCTGGCATAGTCTCATTTAATCCTGCCAATCAGTCTGTGAAACGTATGTTGTCATCTCTATTTTATTAATATATATGGAGGTCCAATGTCTCAGCAAGTTTAAGTGACTTTCTCACAGTGATGAGGCAGCCTCTCTGATATTTTCGCTTTTACAGGGTTGTTGAGTTACGGCACTGTGTTTAGATACAGGGGTAATGCTGAACACCAGATAAGGCCATGGGTTGCTGTGATCTCCTTTATGAGTATGGGCATTGATAGAGGCAGATCCCCAGGCGAGAGCACAGAAGTCCGCCTTGGGCATGCAGAAGGAATTTTTATTCCTCTGTGCCTTACTGTCTTCATCTTCCTCTTCGATAAGGATAGAGACTCCTATTAATTGGTGTAGAATATGCCCACGACAAAGTGGCTAGGCAGGAGATCAAATGGGACAGGGCCAACCAGCCCAGATTGCAAACAATCCTTTGTCAGCCTTACCATCTCAAGTCATGTTCTTCTCAGGATTGATGTTTTGGGTTTTTTTGAGGGGGGAGGTCCCCTTTTTTTCCCTCCCCCAACTCCAGCCTTCAACATCTCATCTAACTGTGTTGTTCCTCTCTCAGTGGAGTTATCGAGAACAAAAAGGAGTCATGTGTCCCCATTTGTGCCCTTGAAATCTTTGTGGTGGTGGCATCTTAGGTAAAGGTGAATCTTAGCCAGGTCTAGCTCTAGCTACTCTCTTCCTGAAGTGGAAATATCTCTCTGTTAATGTACAACATGCCCACCACAAAGTGGCTAGGCAGGAGTGTTTAAGTGTTTAATAGTGTTTCAGGGAATCTTACTATTAAGGAAAGCAATCACTTCCCAACTGTCGGGTTAGCAAATAATTAAGTAGGAGTGTCCATCTTCAGTCTTCCGTCCTTTACAATCATTGCCCTTTCTACTGCCACACTCAGCTGCACACAGAAGACCAACAGGTAATAGCACTTTGCATGAGGTAGGGACATAACTAATGAGTTCACACTTCTCAAGAAAATCGGTAGTGAATTCTTGATCTGTGGAATAAAATCTATCTGGATGTAACCAGGGAAGTATGAAAGGAAGGAACTAGAATGCGGTGATTCACAGACACCGGAGAAGGGGAGCTTCAGGGTAGCAGTCATCAGAAGTGTTGAATGCTAAATTTACTCATGACTTCTTTTTTTTTTAAAGTCTCTTTTTTCTTAAGTCTCTTTTGTATCCATCAGTTCTATCTTTTCCATGAACAGAAAATGGTGAAGTTTAAAACTCCCGACCCCCACCATCACATCCGTTGGTCACCACTACATAGTGTGATTAAAAAATAGAGACGTTTTACAATTCACCCATACACATGCAGACTTGTTGTTTCACAGTCAGAGCTGTATGCCACTCCTGATTGCAAACGAAGACGTGCTCGTGCACTCTCCTGCATCCTCAGTCTTTCCAAGAAGTCTTGCAACATTTGTGCTCCTAACAGACTAATCTCTAAAGGAGAAAAAGCCAGGGCGAAGAGAAAGGGTTGTCTCCACCAGTAAATTGCTGAAAACTAAATTTTAAATTTGTCAGTGTTGTAACTGCTGAGCTGCTCTTCAGAAAATGTGACAGCAACAGATACATTGCACGGTTTGAAACCAATGACTAATATGCAATTTCGGAATATTTATGCAAGATGTCACTTCACATGAGCAGAAATATTTGAGGTTGAACTGACCTTAAATACACTTATAGAAACCATGATGGTTTACTCAAAGGCATTTGTTTTCCACAACTGATCTACGAGTAGCCTGGATTTCCTTTTCCAAAAAAAAAAAAACGGCTGAAAAATAAAACAATCAAGCAAACAAAAAACTGTTTTAAAAGAAGCATTTAAGTCATAAAAATTACAAGATGATTTTGTCTTTCAGCTCATGACCTTGTTCTGAGGGCAATTCCAAGAACGAGATTAAAATACTGTGAGCAAAAGGAGTACCAGTAGAGTAAGCAACTAGTTTTCCAAGATTTTTAAGATTACAATGACAGTTTCTCTTCATAGGTGTTGAAGTATCTGTTTTAAAAAATTAATCTAGTTACTTAAAATTTATAATACCCATTATTCAGATAAAATACATCCAAATAAATTTTCAACAATAGTAGGTACCAACTTTATTGGCTTCAAAACAATATACATTTTTAAAATACACCAAAATTTTACTAATGTTTATCTTCGGGTGGGAAGTAGAATAAGATTATTGGGATTTTTGTTTCCTTTGGTGTTTTCTGTATTTTCCACATTTTGTATGTTAAGAATGTATTTCTTTTACAATCAGAAAAAATTAAGAATTATTTGTAAAGTAAGCTCACTCTCATTTTGCTCAGGGGGTGTTTAAGCAGTATACATAATCTTTCTGAGAAAAAACAAAATTTCCTTTCAGAAGGAAAAAATAAGATGAACCTTATTATAAAAATTATAAGAATTATATGATCTTATGGGAATTAATATGCTCAAAGTGTAGTTGGCACCCTATTGAAAAAATTCTCTTTGTGTGACTTTTATGATCCAAAATACTAATTCAGCACATTTCAGTTTTCTCTGCTCGGGGTGCACATTAATTTCCTCTCATTGACTCCCAGGGAGTTCTGTGCATGGACAAGCTATCCAGCAAAGAGAACGAAGACTGGTCCAGCAGGCAATCAGCATCTTCTTTCATGGTTCTCTTCATTGTTTGCATAATACAGAATTCTTTTTTTGGCCAGAAAAGCATTTGCTTATTAAATTTGCCTTAAAATGCCTGCGGTTTAAATTAAGGAGGACTTCATTTAGGGAAAAAGCATGCAGGGGGGTTTTATAACACAAAGCGTTTGAGAAAATAGAAAGGTTTTACTCATCACATTTGCTTCTCACATTCAGATTAATGGCACTTGCCCCACTTGGGACTTGAGTAAGCTGCTTCTTATTTTTTTTTTTTTTAAGCAGTCTTTATAAGTGGATATTCATTAAAAATTATTCTACATGTTTGCAGTGTAATTTAAAAAAATTTAACTGCCCTAATGACTTTCCTCTTTATTCCTTTGACGTTGACTCTGATGGTTCAGGTAACAATATAAAACTTGATTTTAACTGTCATAAATTGATGAACAAAAGTTAAAAGTTAGATTCTTCTGGTTTTCATTGTTTTCTCCCAATTCCACAAGGAACAATTTTTTAAAGAGGGACAGGGTCTCACTATGTTGTCCAGGCTGGTCTCAAACTCATGGCCTCAAGAGATCTTCATGCCTCAGCTGCCCAAGCTTCTGGGATTACAGGCATGAGCCACTGCACCTGCCTGCAAGGAATAATTATAAAGGAATCAGTGAATACTATTTATCTGAATATGTGATTCTATATTTTAGTTATATTTTATTATATTGATGTATTTATTTTATTAATAAATATTACCTAAGTGTCAATATTCATATACAAAAAAAGAAGAGAATGTAAGAGATAAATCAACTGTGGTACAATTTCCTTTCAAAAGCATCAATAAAATTAAGAAGACAGAATTCCTAGAAATGATTTCTTTTGCTTAGTAAGAATGCTTAAGATTTTGATGGGATCATTTTTGAAATTCACAACATCATTGATTTCAGAAACAATTTTCTAGTCACTAAAGGAAAAGAGGCCAAAAGACTTACCCAGGCTACCTGTTAAGAACCTTGTACGTCTCTGAGTAAGCTATAATCCCATCAACAGCAGAAATGCCTTGTTATAGGAGCCTGTTAGAAGAAGTCTATTAGTTGTCCTCCAGGCCAACACGGAAACATAAAAACTGCCCAACGTGGCCCTGAAGAGTCTGTCCAGTAACTAATAAGTTCAGACCAATCTCTTCATGAAGGGATTGCCAGAAAGCATGTTAACATTCTAAGGATATATAACCTACATCCCTCACCCCCACTCCTCTAATCCACCTTTCCGCCTTGAAGGGAATCCTTATCTTTGGAATTATAAGAGATATCTTCTGAGCAGATGATGCTGTACATAGACACGCCGGCGCTAACAGAACAGCAAGGTGTCAGGGAATATGAAACTGCTACAGTTTCACAATATATATTGAAAACGGTATTTTGATGTTCCTCTTTTTCCTGCATCTTTATCAAGGTATTTGAAATAATGTTACATGGGTTCAAAAGCCTCTTGGTTCCTCAAATAAGAGTATATTGAAAGAAAAAACAGAAAGAATACTTCCAAAACTATTTAAAATAGTTAAAAAATTTACAACTGAATGAGTGGTATAATCACTTGATTCAGAAAGTCTAAAATGTTAAGAATTTGCTTTTAATTTCCCTGGATAAGATCTATAATGTTATGAAATTGCTTCCAAAAGATGTAGGAATTGGATCGCACAGATTTACTCTGCAATTCAGAAGTTATATCTACGTCATACATTCTAAAGAAAACTGTTTGATAATGTCTTTGTTTCATTTTGTTTGCTTAACAGCCGATTGAAACCACTCCATCACACCAAGTCACATCTCTAAGAATTGCTTTTAATTACACTTAATAGAGATGAGATCACTTAATAGAGATCAGTTATTTGCAACAGCTTTTCACTTGCTATCAACCAAATCTTGATTTTTTTGGTTCCCATTTTAATGTTATTAAGTTCTTTTTGTTTAAATTTCTTAAAATTAATGTGAACAATAAAATTGCAAAAAGCGACCAGTCTTTCCTTCTTAGGGACCCATTTGTAATTGGTTTGGCCCTGGCCACAGTTATTCTACAACTAATATGCACCAATTGCCTACAGTGTGCCAGGGCCTATGCTGGGTACTGAGGAAATGATGGCATGAATAAGAAGAATATTATCTCTGGTCTGCAATGATCTAATAGGAATAAGTTGCTATTGAACCAATAACAACCAGGCACAATGTGTTCTATGAAGAAATGTGTAATACTGTGGAATCCCCCAAGGGAGAATTAAACTTGACTGGGATTTTAGGAAAGGCTTTCTGGAAGAAATTATATTTAAGTTGAGGCCTAACTGTAGTTGTTCTTCAATATTGGTTTTCTCCTTATTCTACAATAATAGAATTTCATCTGGATATATAAAGACTCAGAATAAAGACTCCTTACTTTCTTTACAGCTTAATGACTTCAAATAACTAATTTCTGGCAAATGAAATAGGAATAGAAATGTGTGGAACTTTCTGAATTGTACCCTTAAAAGAACATTGCATGATCTCACCTTTCCTTTGCTTACCTTCTACTGCCTGGAATACAGGCATGGTGATAAGACATCCTGGACAATGTGAGTAAGGGAAACTCTGAGGATAGGAGCATAACAAACAAACAAACATACAAAAAAGAGAATGACCTGTAATGATATTCAGAGCATAGCAGCCGTACCAACTCAAAGAGAAAAAGATTCACTCTTGTTTAAACCACTGTTATTTTTGTTCTCTGCAACACAAAGTTGGACATATACCTTAACACTTTCTTGGGGGAAGAAAAGTGAACCAGGAGAGGAAGAGGGCAGCATTCCAGACAAATAAATAATTGAGCACAACCCATTTAAGGACATAAAATTGTATGTATGGCTAGAGCAGAAATAGAAAGGGGTAGATTTGTCAAGATGAAGCCGCAGAGGTAGTACAGTACATTGGTGCAGTAATGGCCCCCAATTTGTTCCTGTTTCTGGGTACACACTCTAGGCTTGACCATGTGACTTACGTTGGCCGATAGAAAAATTCCAGACACCATGTTAGTAAAGCCTTGAAAGGTGCTTATGCACTGGGGTTTTCATTGTCATTTTTCTCCTTTGAACCCTGACACCACCACATACGAACAAGCCTGAGCTAGCACACTGGAGGATTAGAGCGAAGCAGATCCTCAGTGAAGCATGTGAAGCAGAAATGTGCTGTCTCAGGTGAGCCCCGTTAGACCAACCAGCCTGTGAGAACCAGACATATAAGTGAGGCTTTCTTGGGCTGTACAGCCCCAGCAAAGCAAAGCAGAGAACCTCAGAGATCTGCCAAGACAGCCCAGATAAGAAATGTCTAGCTGGCCTACAGAATTAAAAGCAAATAGATTGTTGTTCTAAGCAGCTAAATTTTGAGATGGTTTGCTATATAGCAAAAGTTAACTGATACAGAGCACAAAATATATGGGATCTTATAGTTATCATTAATTTATCCAGTATTTATTAAGCACCAACTTTGTACTAGATACTGAGCTAAGTAGGCACTGCAGATGCAACAGTATTCAAGACAAAAGGTCTCTGTTCTCACAGAGCTGACCTTCCTCCTGGCCATACTGAGGAATGTGATTTGTCATAAGGAAAATAAAAAAAATCAATAAAAGTCTTTAGACCAAGCAAACAATTGATTAGGTTTGCATTTGTTCAAGACTGTTTCAGTTACAATGTGGAAGGTGGATTGGAAAGGAGTAAGGGTACATATTGAAAGATGAGTTAGGATGCTGATGCAATAATCCAGACGAGGGATAATTGTGACTTAGACTATGACAGTATCAGTGAACATAGAGAGTGAAGAGTTTAGTTAGTTAAGAGGTAGAAAGAACAGGACTTGGTAAGTGATTAAAATATGGAGAAAGGAAAAAGAATGATCAAGGATAACTCAGTTTCTGGCTTAAGCAAGTCACCAATAAATAATAGTGCTATTTATTGAGGTACAGAACATTGAAAGTAGAGGTCTAGATAATGAAAATTCTTAATTTATATTTCAAGATGTTGAATTTGAAATGTTCATAAAATATCAAAGTAGAGATATCAAAAAGGCAGGATGTGTCACTCTGGAGCTCCATGAGACACCGACCTGGTCTACACATACAAATTTGGAATTATTTGACATAGTGATGGAAATTAAAGACACACAGGAGTAGATGAGATTGTCTCGGGGAGGGGGTAGCGTAAATGAGGAGACTGGAGGACCTTGGGCAGAATTCAGGGTAATCACAACACTAGTTGAGAAGATTGAGAAGAAATAGCCAGAAGAATGGGAATCTGAAGTGTGTCTTGACATGGACAAAAAAGAAAAAGAATATTTTAAGAAAAGAGTAGTCAACTTTATTGAAGTTGCTGAGTGGTGAAGCAAGATAAGGACTGAAAAGTAGTATCTGAATATAGTCAGTGGATGCAGTAACCACTGGTGAGCTTAACAGGAACTGTTTTCAGCGGAGCATTGGAGTCAGAAATCAGAACTGGGTGGGTTGAGAAGCCAGCGGAAAGGGAGGTAAAAGTGATAGTTTGTGTACACAGCTCTTTCAAGAAGTCAGGCTGCGAACAGGAAGAGAAAGGTAAGAACTCAGCTACTCAGAGGGACATGGGGTCAAGAAATGGCTTAAATATTTACATACTTAAATGTTGATACGACAGAGCCAGTGAAGAGAAAGAGGTTGAAACTATAGGTTAAAGTAGGGATGAGACTCAGGTGGAGGAAATGACTTTGTACAGGAGACAGAGCCCCTTGTGTCGTGACAGTAGGAAAAAAGGAAAGGATGAATGCAGATGCAGGAAGATCTGTAAATTTGGCGGTAGGAAGTTGAGCAAAATCCCATGTGATGGTTTCTTTTTTTTTACGTGTGTAACATCGGAGGCAAGTTCACATACTAATGACAAAGAGATGGAGAAGAGGCTTGGAGACATGATGGGAGTGAATAAAGTTTGGAATCGTTGTGCAAAGTGGGAAAGCAAACTGCGTTGGAAAACACGGTAAGGTTGCTGAACTCTGTTGAGAGCCATTGAATTTGTGAGCATGAATTTACAGTAGTACATCTGAGTTTAGATTCAAGGGAGGAGGATCACTGGGTTTATCTAGAGTTGGGGCTTTCCAGGTCAATGCAGCCAACATACAAGGAGTCAAGGTAGTCAGGGTATTAGCAAAACTGCAATTGAAATACGGGAGCAGGGAATCTACTCTAAGGAGGACAAGGAGACATATGAAGACAGGAGGAGACTGATGTGTCAGGATAGAGAAGAGACCAAATGGCCTGGAGCGCCAAGTGAGGTAGAACAGGCATATTGGAAATAGGTAAGCAGGAAGCCTTCAGGTGTAGGAGGATGTGACGGATGGCCTGCTGTTCATGTTTTTCTGGAATCCTATTCTCTTGAGTGTGGGCGGGACCTGTGACTCGCTTCTAACCAACTGAATACAGCAAAGGTGTGGGATGTACATGATTATGTGCATATGATTACATTATGTAAGACCATAAAGGCCATCTTGAGAGGAGACTTTCTCCATTGCAGGCTTTGAAGAAGGCAGCTGCCATATTGTGAGCTAGTCTATGTCATGGGCCATGTGACAGGCAACTGAAGTTGATCTCTGGCCAACAGCCAACAAAAAACAGAGGATTTCAGTAAGACAGCCTGCAAGAAACCGAACGCTGCCAACAACCACATGAGCTTAGAAAGGGATCCTCCCTCAGTCAGTCTAGCCTTAGCTGAGACTGATGCCCCAGCCAACACCCCAGCCAACACCAATATAAGCCTTGGGAGATGTTGAAGCCAAGCCTGTACTTCCAACTCATAGAAACTGTGACATAATGAATGTGTTTTGTTTTAAGCTGCTAAGTTTATGATGATATTGTTACAAAGCACATATAACCAATGCAGAGGATGTAGTCGGAGAGAGGAATATCAGACCAGAGGTGATGACAAAGGTGATGACAAAGTAGGTGAATGAGGCAAAGTGGAAATGAGAACAACTTAGAGAATCATGTTTTGTTGTCTGTTCTACAATGACTAAAATGTTATATATGCAATGAACTTCAGACTTTAAAAACACGATAAAAACAAGTATTGCTGAGAGAATTGTTGGCAGTGCATATACAGAAAGACATGGTATTAGACTGATAATCAGAAAACAAGCACAAAAATAGAACATCTGTGTTTGGGATAAATAAATAATCACAGCCCAGCTCTTTTGGAAGTACTCTAGTGAACTGATTGAGCACGGCCTTTGGACATTTCTGTGTTTATACACAGCTCTGTGACTTACCAGCTATGTGATCATGGGAAATTTTCTTCACTTCACTGAGTTTTTGTTTCTTATACATAAAATGTATTTTAAGTCCTTGTAGAGTTGCTATGATGCTTAAATGAGATAATAGATGCAGAACATTTTTTGCTGTACCTAGCATAAAATAAAGGCTTAAATACAGCTCTTTCTGCTAGTTTGTCACATGGGAAACTTCTATTGCACAAAAATAATTGATCAAATGCATTCAGAAACTAGAAGAAAATGTCACATACGAGTTGAAGAGAAAAACATCTTAGAGAATCTATTAAAAATAAAAAGGCATCCATCCATATAAGCAGAATAATGCGAAAGGAACTGAGAAATTCATTATGTCCCAGCAGGAATGAAGAAAGAGGAAAAGCCCAGTTTTAAAAGAAATGAGGTAAGGCTTGATTACAAACTTATAGAACGCAACACTGAATTTCAGAAATATGATCTCACTTTCCCCTGTGGAGACACTAAATCGACATCCATACCTCACAAGATCAACACATTTTTAAGAATTTCTTTTCCTAACTGTGAGTGAAGACTTTATTTCAGAACCACATTGCAGCTCCAGATGTAGTGCTGGGTTTCGGTTGGCCTCATTCTCGGTGCCTCTCACCTTTTCAAGATGAAAGTAAAACTATTCTTCCTCAGGTGCTTATTAATCATCTGAAGCTATCCTTTAAAAGCAATAAACAATGCACAAATGGTGATTAGGATGGAATTATTTTTCATAGGAAAATAAAGTCTGGCTCAATATGTTTTGGATTCATGCTCACAAGAAAAAACCCACAATATAATTCTCCATCCCTTTACTGTGAAGAAAAAATATCTGTTTTAGAGGACATGGAATCCTGATATTTGGGTTAATTGACACTTATAAATATCCAAATAAATTTCAAGAACTAGTTGATATTTGAGAATATATTTTTCAGATATTTTAAATAGAAAAATCACATTTTATGTAAGGTAAACAAACCAAACCACCAAAAGGTTGAATCTCATGGAACCTCTGAACTTAGGAAATACAAATAGATTTTAAAGTTAAAAGCTTTCTCTTATATCCAAAATTTATTCTAAATTTATGCATAAAAAAAAATATCTGTAATGTCTACAAAATGCCCAGGTGTTTACAACCACTAAGAAATGAAAATGTTTGCAGAACTTCATGCCTTTGGGAAGAACATAAAATTTAGACATGCTTCCCACAAAAAACTGAAGAATTTCTTTATAAGTAAACCTCATATTTTACAAATAAAGTGATACATGCAATTTGCAATTTTTAGAATAAGGTAGAATTTGTGATCTTGACCTGCACAACACAAATAATTTTTTAACTATATCATATTCTATTAAATCAGATATACTGTTGTCTTAGGTTTAATAATTTCTTTGGTCCAAAAACTTACATGCTAAGTTTTCATTTTAGTCTGTCAGAACATTCATGCTTTCAGAAATGTATCTGTCCCCTTCCAGACCACATAATCAAAAGACTACTGTAAATCCATATTTTAAACTATATAATAAAGATTTTTATAACACAGTATTTTTCCAAGACAATTATTTATAAGTAATGCTTTCAATGTTTATTTAACAATATTTAAATGATCACATATTTAGGTTTGATCTAATGAGATTTGTATTATACTTATGTTTCATATTTTCAAAGAAATATTTTGATAGATTGTCAAATTGCCAAAATTGTATATAGTTTAGTATTGTACATAGTTTAGTATCATTGAGGATTGGTTCTATATCTTGATTAAGGTAGCCTATTTCGAATAAATAAGTCTTAGTATTTTTGTGTTACTCTTGAATTAAAAACATCTAGAAATAGAACATGTTTCATTCAGTCATTAGCAAGTATTCATTTGCATATTTTGTTTTGGTGGCTTAGTTGCCAAACATTTAGGTAAATGATAAATAGATACTCATTGAGGAATTAAACTTTCCTACAGGGTGGTCTTGATGTGAGTCAAAGCCAGGAAATTAATGCTTAGTTTCCAAAACACCTAATGCACCCAAAAGTAATTAATTCTATAGCTGTGTGGGCTTTCAATTCTGTGAATCTATAATGTCTTCCATATTTTATTAATTGTTTACATTGTCAAGGTATTATACTTTCTCACATCATTTACACAGGGTTGAGATACAAATGAGTTAATTTAATTGATGTAATCATTAATTACTGAATCATATCAGTTGTGATCGTTCTGTTTATGAGGTAATTTCATGATGTAGAGTGTTTTCCATTATTTTATAATTAAGTACCATTTCTGCACACCCTCTGGTCCCATTAGCTCACCCTTCCAATTTCATCAAAGGAAAATGTATTAGCAAATTATACCACTGCAGCTGATTCAGGTATTACAGGAAATCCACATTTACTAAAGAAAAACTCTAGCAAACTATAAAAATAACAATTTAAGTCACTACCACTAAATAAGCCTATTTCTTTTAAATGAGTTTGAATTGATAAGATGTAATTCTAACAGACATAACTTCTAGGCATCATGGTAAATCTACAAGAGACTCCTGTTGCAAACGCCCAGCGATCTCCATCCCAACTCAGTCCCTCTCACTGGCATCAACTCCAGTCATGGGCAGAGAGCAAATCAGTGAGCCAGGATGTTCAATGGGTCATCAACAAAGTCTTGGAGACTTAAAAACATATATAGGATGCGGGGCTGGCAGAACAAAAGAGGATGCGGTGATAGCAGCAGGTCAGAGGCTACAACTGTAGCCATGTGCAGTGAATGCTGCAGACAGAATATTCCATCATGATTCAGACATGATAAAGGACCAAGTGTAGACATTTAATAAGGCCAACTTCCTTAGTATCTATCTGAGTTTCCTTACTGTCTCATATAGATGCCATCTGCTAGTTAGTATAGCTGCTCTTAGGGATTTTATATCTAGCAATAAGATTTCATTCAGTTGAATTACATAAATAAATATAATGTGTAAAGTATAAAAAGCATAATTAATATATAGTGTTTAAAATTGGTATTATAATGAATTAATTATATAGCAAAACAGTATGAATTATGAATAAATTAAATACAAATGGAATCAAAATAAATCAACTATAGAATTACAATTATATTTCATATGAATTACACCACATTTATTTATATCTACATAGTAACTTTAAGAGAAAATGTCATGGGAATGAAGCTTGATGCCATCTGCCTGTGTACCAGCAGTGCATTAACTTTTCTCTCATTTCCCATAAATATTTAACCAACAGTTTGCAACTTCTCTACATTAAGAAGAATTCTATTTCAGAAAATTTTAAGTACTTATAAATGGAAAGTGAATAATAGGTCAGCAGGGACCAGATGATAAAGGCTTTTATATATCTTACCTATAAAATTTGGATTTTTATTCTGAATTGATGAAGAATCCACTGGAGAATTTTATGCAGGGGGAGTATATGAAATGTGTGGCGGTGTATGAAAATTCATTTAGTGGCAGTAGACAACATGGAGTAGAGTGGAGGAAAAGAAATAATAAGCACAGAACCCTTAAAAAGTTGTTGCAGTAAAGCTGATAAGAAATCATAGACCCCCTAATAAATAATTGACCTAGACAATGTTCATGAATAGTTATTGAAGCCATCAGATAAACAGTTACAGGAATTTTATAAATGGATGGATTAGTACAAAAATATAAAGCCACTGAAAAATCTTACTCTTTAATATTACAAAAAGAGAAACAGCCATACATAATATGCTCCCTGCTGTGATGAAATAGAAACCACTCATGGAATATTCTTGCAAAAAGTCTAATCAAGCCTCTAGATCTAAATAAGAGTTTACAAAAAATGCAGAGATAGAGAAACATGTTTAAAGACACCAGGAGAATACAATCAAATAAATCCTTAATGTGAGAGATTCTGCAAGACAAATGGCCTGATTTCTTCAGCAAATACATAGAAAAGAAAAACAAAAAGGGAGGAGGAACCTCTCTAAACTAAAGGAAAATCAATAAAATCGTATCAGCCAAATGTAATGTATGGATCTTGCTTAGTTCCAGATTTGAACTGACCTATTAGAAGAACAAAAACTTACAAGACAACCAAGGAAATGTACTGCACATATGAATATATTACTTACTGGACCTATGAACAGATTATCAAGGAATTATTATTTTTATGATGATAAAGATTTTGTGCCTATGTTTTAAAAAATTTTTTCCTTTTAGAAATGTGTAAGATTTTACTGATGAAATGCATAACATCTGGAACTTGTTTTAAAATAATCCAGTGGAGGGATGAAATAAGGGAGGAATAAAAAATTCAACAAGATTAGCCAAATGTTGGCATTGTTGCAACTGAGTAAAAGGTATATTTTGCTGTGTTAAAAATTTTATATAATAAAAAATTAAAGTGATAGATAACTAAAAGAAGCAGTAGCTGACAGGATGGAAAGAAGTGAATAATTTTGTGCAATATTTTGCAGGTATCCGAAAGGAGATGTGAAGATGACTCCTCAATTTCTGGAATGGTGATTAGAAGAGTGGAAGTCTTGCTCATCGAGACAGGAGGTGCACACGAAGTGAAGGTGACAAATTCAGTTTAGGGTATGCTGAGTTCAAAATACTAGCTGGATATCCAAGTGGAAATGTCCAGTGGGCACACCAAGAAGAGAAGCAGGCCAAGCACAGGAAGGTGGGGCATAAAAACACGTAAAGGGATGTAGAGAGGAAGTGAAGACTGAAGAATCATATCCAGATAAAAAAGAGGAAAACCAGTTAAGATTGGAGCTACACGAACAAGAGAAAACACAGTTTCAGTGCAAGAAATTGGTCAGTAGTGTCAATTAAACAGTTAAATGTAAATTTCAGGAAAAAAATATGTAATCCTTTGTTTTATCAACTAAATAGCAAGTGGTGCCAGTTCAAGACTACAAACTGAGGACATGAACTTATTTCTTCTTGCTCCTGGGATTCCATTAAATAAAAATGCAGTAGTCCCCCCTCATCTGTGGTTTTGCTTTCTATGGTTTCATTTACCTACAATCAATGTCAGTCCAAAAATATTATATGAAAATTCCAGAAATAAACAATTTATATATTTAAATGGCATGCCATCCTCAGTAGCATGATAAAATCTCATGCTCTACCCCACCTGGAACATAAATCATCCTTTTATCCAGTGTATTCACACAGTAGGTGCTACCCACCTACTAGTCACTTAGTAGCCATCTGGGTTATCAGATTGACTATGGAAGTGCTTATGTTCAAGTAATGCTTATTTCACTTAATAATGGCCCTAAAGTGCAACAGTAGTGGTGCTGGCAATTTGAATATGCCAAAGAGAAGCCTTTACATCCTTATTTTAAGTGAAAGGTGAAGTTCTTGACTTAATAAGGAAAAAAAAATCATATGCTGAGGTTGCTAAGGTCTATAGTAAGAACAGATCTTCTATTTGCGAAATTGTGAAGCAAGCAAAAGAAATTTGTGCTAGTTTTGCTGTCGCATCTCAAACAGCAAAAGTTATAGCCACAGTGCATGATAAGTGCTTAGTTAAGATGGAAAAGGCATTGAATTTGTGGGTGGAAGACATAAACAGAAACATGCTCCGATTGATGGCAATCTGTGTGATTTCAAGCATCCACTGGGGGTCTTGGAATGTATCCCCCAAGGATAAGCGGGACTAAGGCATACCTATTCAAAAGGGGAGGGCAAACAGACCAATGAAAAACAACAAGGAGTTGATCAGTGGATGGGTTATTTCAACACATTTCTAGAAGGTGGAAAGCGAGTGGAAGAGTGGAGTTCAATGAAACAGGCTACGAAAAGACACAGCCCAGAACAAATACAGAGAGGCTGCAGCCAAGGAAGGAGCCATTCTGCATTTCAGAACTTGGGAGGGCTTACAGACGCAAGCATGCCAGGTGTGATGCCCAGCAGAATTCAGGCTAAGACTGAAAACAGGAACATTTATTGAAAGTCTGCTGCTGGTTTCCCTCTCCTATTCTGAATACACAGCAGCCAGGTGTTACCCTCTAGGCCAAAAAAAAAAAAAAAAAAGAAGTAGAAAGGGTTTTTGTGTGTTTTCTAAATAAATTTAACACACTGTCTAGCATAAACAAAAGAAGTAACTGTTGATGTTGGAGCACCAGGAAAAAAAACATTCTGAGAGTCATAGTTCCCCAGGGTAATGGCAGAGTAGGGAAGAAGGCATGAGCATAGCCCTGGAAACAAAAGGCAGTGGACAGAACCAAAAGGCTTGATTTAAGAGGAGGAAATGTAGTTAGGATCACTATTCATAATGGGGCACAAAAATGGAAAAAAGGCTGACATAAATTCCCACCAACTACCTTGCGAGGCTAATTTGTGAATATATAGATTTTATAAAGTGATAGGCCTATGGAGACAGAAAGACATGAACACAGGCCGACAGCAAAAAAGTTAAAATAAATCGCCCACTGGCTTGGTAACTGGGCTTGTTATATTCTATAGTTATTAAAGAAATTAAATTGGTTATCAAAAGTCTTCCCCCACATGCAAAAAAAAAAAAGATATTGTAAGACATCTGCCTCTAACCAACCAAGACAGAGTAACAGTGGCCGGATTTATCACCCATCTGAAATGACTATACAGTTGTTATTGTAATATGACAACAATCGGAACTAAAAAACTGGACAAAGTTTTTAGGCACTGCACATCACGTAAGCAAGCAGAGGGCACTGATTCCTGAGAGAATCAGTGAAAACAAACAAGGGGTGCCGTATGACTGTCCCAGCTTACTGCCCAGGCAGATTTTCCAGGCTGCAGTGCGGGCAAGGGGAATCCAGGCAGGGCCAGGCAATCATCGTGCATAGAGGAGAGAGACATGGAGTTGAGAGACCTCACGGGCACTGGAGCAGTGGAGACAGCAGCGCAGAGAAAGAGCTATGGCGATGCATGGAGGGATAACTCTCAATTCTTTTGCTGAGAATTTAGTATTAATATAATATGCATCTTGGGAAATTCCCTGAGGAAAGGAAGAACCACTTGAAAGGAACAGATCCGTGGAGGTCGCAGAGGTCTAAGAGTAGCTGGTGTTGCAGATAGCCAGAAGGGAAAACCTCTAATTCAAGAAAAATCAGGTAGTGACTGGTTTTATTTTTTAGGCGTATCTAGTATAGTACTGCCTCAGTCGTGGAGAAAATTAGCCTTAGATTAAAGGTGGTTTTGGTTTCACCTAACAAAGTTTAACAGCAAGCTTGAAAAGATCAAACTGTTACCAAGTGATTTAACTGCACTTCAGAGCAAAGCTCAAGGATATTTATAGGACTATAATACCAAGCATCCAACAAGGCAAAAATCATGATGTTTGGAATCTGTCTTAGTCAGTTTGGGCTGCTAGAACAAATTACCAAAGACTGGGTGGCTCAAACAACAAACATTTATTTCTCACAGCTCTGCAGGCTGGAAAGTCTGAGACCAGGGTGCTAGTCTGGTTCTGGAAAGAGCCCTCTTCCAGGTTGCAGACAGCCAACTTCCCCTCCTATCCTCACATGGCAGAAAAAAAGTGAGAGAGCTGTCTGGGGTCTCTTGTAAGGGCACTAGTCTCACTTATGAAGGCTCCAACTCTATGACCTGATTATCTCCCAAAGGTCCCACATCCTAATATCAGTGGGGGTTAGGATTTCAACATACAAATTTTGTGGGGATGCAAACACTCAGAATGTAACAGAATCTAATAAAAATTACCAAGCATGCAAAAAAGCAGAAAAATAGGAACTATAAAAGGGAGAAAAACAAATCAATGAAATCAGTCCCTGAACTGGCACATATGATAAAATCAGTACACAAGTACATTAAAACTATATATTCCATATGTTCAAGAATGTGCAAGAATGCAGAAAAAGATGGGTCAGGGAAAGGACAGACTGAAAAGATTTTAAAAGATCCAAAACAAACTTTTACAGATAAAAATTAAATGTTTGAAATTTAAAAAAAATACCTGGGATGGAATAAATAGCAGATTAGACATTGTAGAATTAATGACTAGTGAACTGAAAGATATAAAAATTATCTAAAATGAAATAGATAAAGACTAAAAAATGAAGAGAGCTTCAGAGAGCTGTGAGACACCTTCAAGTGACCTAATATACATATAATTAGAGTACCTGAAAGGGGGAGTAATTGAAGACATAATGGCCAAAAACATCTGATGAAATCTATAAACTCACAGATCCAAGAATGTCAAAAAACCCCAAGCACAAGAAACATGAAGGAAACTACACCAAGGTATATTAGAGTTAAATAGCTTAAACCTACTGATAAAGGAAAAATATGAAGAGCAACCAGAGAAAAAAGACACATTATATACAAAGGAACAAAATAACAATGAGAATAATTTCTCCCTGGAAAAATGTAATTAAGAAGACAATGGAACAACACCCATAAGTACTGGGGGAAAAAAACAATGTCAACCTAAAATTCTATGCCCAGCAAAATGTGTCTCAAAAATAAAGATAAAATAAAGACTTTTTCAGACATACAAAGGCTGAAAATAAAATCATCACCAGCAGATTTTTATTACAAGAACTGTTAACATATGCTCCTTCAGAAAGAAGTAAAATCATACCAGATAGAAACCTGGATCTACACTAAGGAATGAAAAGCACCAGAAATGGTAAGTATATGAATAAATATAAAAGACTTTTATCTTTATATTTAAATCCCTCTAAAAGATAAATATCTCACTAAAGAAAAAATAATAATAGTGCACACTGAAGTTTACTAAACATGTGGAGCATATGCACAAAGGCCACAAAGGAGAAATGAAGTATATTTTTTTAAGGTTTTTATACATGAAGTGGTATAATATTAAGATATAATGTGATAAGTTAAATCCTAAAGTAACCACTAAAAAAAGAATAAGAGCCAATAAGTTAATAACAGAGATAAAATGCAATAATAAAAATAATCCAAAAGCAGGGAAAAGAGAAAAAGGAAATAAAAAATAGGACAAATAGAAAACTAACAGTAAGGTGATGAACTTTAAACCCAACTGCATCAATAATCACATCAAATGTATTATAAAGAGTTTCAACACCTTAATTAGAAGTCATAGGTTGTCACATTGGCAAAAATAAGCAAAATCCAATTATATGCTGCCTACAATAAATGGACTTTAAATATATAGGCAGAAATAGGTTAAAAGTAAAAGAATGGGGAAGATACACCATGTTAACACTAATCAAAAGAAAATAGGGTTTATATTCATAACAGAGAAAATTTTAGAACAAAAATTATCACTAGAGGTAGAGAAAGATGTTTCATATTGACAAAAGCTTCAATTCATTAGGAAGACATAACAACGCTAAATGTTTATACACCCAACAATAGCTTCAAAATATATAAAACAAAAATTAATAGATCTGCAAGAAGAAACAGAAAATTTCGTATCATACTCAGAGATGTCAGTATCCCTCTTTCTATAATTGACAGAACAAGTAGATAGAAAATCAATAAGGAAACAGAAAACTTGAACAACACTATCTACCAAATTGATCTAATCAGCATTTATAGAACACTCCATCCAACAATAGCAGAATATGCCCTCAATTGTACACAGAATGTTTACTAAGATAGACCATTTTCTGCCAATAAAACAATCTCAAAAAATTAAAAAATTCAATTCATAAGGAGCATGCTCTCTTTCTACAATGGAATTGAGTTAAAATCAATAACAAAAAGTCTCCTCCCTTCCTCCAAAAAAATCCCCTAGTATTTGGAAACTAAATAATATAGTTCTAAATAACCTATGGGTCAAAGAAGAATTCAAGGGTGAGTATTGTAAAGTACTCTGAGTTGAATAAAAATGAAAGCATGACATTTCAAAATTTGTGGGAAGTGGCTAAAGCAGTACTAAGGGGGAAATGCCTATCTTAGGAAAAAAAAAGGTCCCAAATCAATGTCCTCAGGTTCCATCTTAGGAAACCAGCAAAATCAGAGCAAATGAAACTCAAAGTAAGCAGAAGAGATTAAAACAATAATAATCAGAGAAGAAATTTATTAAATTAAAAAGAGAGAAAAATAAGACGGATAATAATGAAACCAAGAAGTGGTTTGTTGAAAAAAAAAATCAATAAAATTCATAAACCTCCAGCCAGACTGATCAGGAAAAAAGAAAGAAGACGCAACTTACCAATATCAGGTAATGAGAGGGTTGGCATTGTTACAGACTCTATAGAAGAAAAGGAATAACAAGGCCACATTATGAACAACTTTATGCCAATACATGAAATAGACAGATTCCTTGAAAAGTACAGGCTACCAAAGCTTACAAGGCTGCCAACAGTACACAGCTCTCCTTTCTACAGAAAATTGATCTTGGCAGAATGGGACCTGCATACCTGGGAGTATATGTCCCCTTAGGGGACAAGCTGCAAATAATAACCAACTGATTTTTTAAAAAAAATCAATTCCCCTACTCTTGTGTCAAGTTGGGACCAATTCTGTGGTGCAGTTCATACTCCAGAGGCCCCTGTGGGATTGGGTTGAACTAAATCCAGTTTCCGTCCTTACGTAGCTCCCTTCCCAGGCCATATTCTACTTCCCTCATTCCCCTTTTCGTAAGAGTACCTCTCAATGAATCACTTGCCAAAGAATCCCTGTCTCAGCCTATGCTTATAGGAAATCCTACCTAAGACAGGGTACTAGAGGGGGGATGGAAGGCAAAAAGAAAAAAGAAACTTGCTCTTTCCTCTTAGTCTGTTCTTGTCTGCATCACCCCGCAATAACCCCGTATCTTGTGTTATGGATTAAATTGTGTCCCCCCAAAAGATATTAAAGTCCTAACCCCCAGTTCCTGTGAATATGACCTTATCTGGAAATAGGATCTTTGCAGGTGATCAAGTCAGGATAAGGTCATGAGGATGGACCCTGATCCAATATGACTGGTGTCCTTAAAAAGGAGAAATCTGGACACAGACACAGACACACAGAGGAAAGACAGGGAGATCACTACCTACAGCCACTTAGGCCTCTTTGCTAATCCTTGAACTGACCAAGCATGCTTTCTTCATACAGTTTGACTTCCTGTTCTCTATGCTTGCAGATATCTGCACACACATGGCTCACCGCTTCTAATCTCTGCCCAAATATTATGTCAGAAGACACCTTTCCCGACGACAGAAAAGTATTCTTTTCACTCAATTCCTGCACTCTTTCCCCATGCTCCTTTTCTTCTGCGGCACCCCTTGCCATCTGTTATGCTTCATATCTATTTATCTCTCTCTCCCCATTAGAACACAAGCTCCATGAGAGTTTAGTTCACTGCTGTGTCCACAGTTCCCAGAGCAGGGTCTGGCACACAGTAGGTGCTGACTTTTGAAGGGAAGACTGAACAACTGTAGAAAAACTCCTACAAGCAGCCCTACAATTGTGTCAG
The DNA here is from genome assembly GCA_963574885.1 of Lepilemur ruficaudatus. Lineage (NCBI taxonomy): Eukaryota > Metazoa > Chordata > Mammalia > Primates > Lepilemuridae > Lepilemur > Lepilemur ruficaudatus. The sequence goes on along the minus strand of CAUYRT010040752.1, from coordinate 52,208 downwards.
TTTACTTCAACTATAACCAATGTTTACTTTTTAAAAGGTGTATATTTATTCTTTGGCTCTGTTGGCTGCCTTTCCTCTGTGGAATCACACTTTAGTAGCAAGGTCTCCTGAACTTCTTAATGAAGTTCGAATTGTGTGTTCCCTTCTGTTTAACAATTTAAAATTTTTGTAATGCAAGTATTTCCTTCATTTTAAACCTTTAAAAAGTATCAAGTCGAACAAGATCAAGATCGGCCAGTCAGCAGCATTTTATTGAGAGGTTGGTTGCTGTACCATGAGACTGAACTAGACTTTGCTGGGGTGGCCAAAGAAGGAAATGCACTTCCTGACCTTGTGGGGTTTACGATCCTCACAGAAACTCAATTCGCACTTACGAAAAACTCTCAGATGGTTATCAATGATGCACAGATAAAAACAAATAAAATATATTACCTACATGCTTATTAGATGAGGTGCAATGGCTGAAGGGCCATTCAAACTAGAACAATTTCTGGAAGAGGTTGAGTGTTACGCAGGGATTTAAAGAAAGAGTCAAAGATGCATGAGGATGAGGTAGGAAAGAACAAAGGGCACTCGTAAAAAACAAAAGGAAAGGACAAACAGGAGTAACTTCATTACTGGGAGTCTATACTAAAAAACTATTAATATTAATCTGGCTGTTAGCATCTCCATTTCTCATTCTGAGAAATGTACCAAATTCTACTCTGAACCCAAACACTCCTATACTTTAAATGGCAGGGTGGAGTCACTTTGTACTCCTGACTCATCCTCAGGTCTCCAATGAAATACCATTTCCCCAGAAAGGCTTTTTTCAGTCACTTAAACTGAAATAGATTTGCCTTGTTATACTCATCTTGGCATTTCTTTCATAGCCCTTACTTTAATTTATAAGTTTATTTGTGACCTCATCATTTGTCTTCCTTATTAGATTATTAGCTATCTAGGGGCAGGGTATTATTTTTCATCACTGGATCCATATTGCTTAGCACAGTGCCTGTGCTAATGTAATACATATTTGTTGAAATGGAATTAAATAGTATATATCTTGTGAAAACCAGAAGTCCATATATAAAACTGATTCCAAAACTCAAAATAGTTTTATTTTAAATACTTACCAAATTTAAATTGTCCTAACTTATGATACGTAAAAATATATATCCATGCAACTATATATACATACACATATACGTACATACCTCATTCACATTCATGGTAAGATTTTGGGCTTTACCTATGAAACTAATTTCAATTTGCATCAAATATTTCATCTTTTACAGTAAACCTATTTGTTCATGAGAATCACTACTTCATCCAAAGTTAGGCATATACCATAGATAGGACTCAGGTATGGGGGGTGGGGGTCAGAGTTGGTACTAGCCCATGCAAGGTGTCTTGGTACAAATTAGAAACAGGATCCACATCCTTTAGGTAAATACAGCCACATACCAATACATGCTGTTTGGTGAGTGAAGCCAGGGCAGGATTTCAGCTCCCACTCCAGGTGCCCTTGTATAGGGCATGACCCAGACATAGGTTGTAGTCCTGGAGAGGGTTGCTCAGTGGTGGTGTTAGCAAAAGATGTGATCTGGCCACCCTTGCGCAGCTCCCATTCCTTGCTAAAAAGGGTCAATTTTATTTATCTAGGTGAGTTTGACTGGGTAGGGACCCCTTCTTCTCACCACTCTGGTGACGAGGGAGACCTCCCTGATGAAAGAAGATCATTTCTCATGCTCAGGTGTGTAGATGGCTATGCTCCCCTGCTGCAGCCTCCAAGTGGGCTTTCAATGTTTAATCTTAAGAAATAGCCCAGTGTTGATTCTTGAGTCCTAAGAAATTATGCTGTCAGTCTAGTTGTAGGTGAGGTTTGCAATTTTTCCTGTGGAAGAAAGAAATCAGAAGTCAGTCCATTTGTGTAACACCGCTTAGTGACTATTTGGAAATTATATCAGTAACACTTAGTGCAGCTATCTCGTAAGTGACCCAATTTATTGACTTTTATGACAAAGAGTAGATGGGATCAATTCTACCTTCCATGTATCAAGAAAGAACAAGGATGTCTTATTTCAGTCATCTTTCATAAACTCTCTGTATCTTGAAACATGGAGCCATAGGTTTTAACAGATGTCTAATATTTTAAAACTAAAATGATTTACCTTTGAGCATCCTTAGTCTTGAGGTACAAAATCATAAGGCAGGCCTATTTCAAAACTACTGACATGAATTCATCACTTAGAGTAGAAGCTCAAACCACTGATATATGATTTTAGCAGGATTTTTATTTTGGAAAAAGAACATAAAACTGGCATTAGGGAATAAAGCCTTGAATAGTGGAAACTACCCTAAATTGGGTTCCTAGGTCCTGGTTTTTAGACTACCTAATTAGATGAAATTGTGCAAGTGATTTAACTTTGATGGGATTCATCTCTATTAAATGAGAGAGTTTAAAGTCTTAAAGTTCTTAGAGCACTCTGATTTACTTTATATCAAATCTTTAAAGCAGGAAGAATGTCAGATAAAACAGCCTGTGGGATCCAAAGTAGCATTTACAATCACACGTATGCAGAAGCCATGTGTATACACAACAGTCCTTGGGAGAAATGTTAAGTATATCATCGGGGCCCTACATTTAGCTGCAGACTGAGCCGAACATCTCAGCAGGTTCTTTTCAGTTATTACAGTCGGTCACCTCTTTTGGGAAAAACCTAACTCCACTAGAAAATGCGGGATCAGGAAGTGAAAGGGATAGGAGCCTTACCTAGCCACTGTGACCACTTTAAATGTAATTAGTTAAATCAGCTACCCATCTCAACCATCACCAACTTTCATGTTAGGTTGGCGAAATCCGTGTCCAAGAAGTGAATCAAATCCAAATATGGTGAACATTCCTCCATTGCCAAGTGGAAAAACTTTATCTCCTCATCAAAGCCCATATACCAGGAAATCAGCCCCCCTGTTAAATACCTAAGGGGGCAAAAAGCACATTTTGCGTACAACTACGTAGAAGCTCATCCTGATGCCAAGTTGCTGGGACTCGGTAAACGTCAAGTCACTGCTCTTGATAACGCAGACATCTTTTTAGAAACACTTTTTTTACGCAGACTTTGTCTAGCTAGGGGAAAGGTTACTTTATTTGTACACACAGGGATAAGCAGGGCACAGCGCTTGTGGACGCCCGCCCACAAATCTGCAACTCATCCTTCCTCCAGAACTAATGCCTGTTTGGACCCCTCCAGGAATCGCTCCCCGAGAACTGCGCGCGCGCGCGTGCGTGTGTGATTTAAAATATGTGTGTGTGCGAGTTCAAATGAACGCTGATTCCGCCACCAGCTTCTTCTCTCCGCCCACCTGGGGCCGGGGAACCAGCGTTCCCAGACAGCACCAGCCGGGTGGGGCTTAGCTGCTAGGCACAGGTGGGGCCCTCGAAAGGGGCCACCCAGGGCTAACTCTTTGGGAGGCAGACCCTAGCTCGGCCTGCTCCCCGACACCCCACTCCACGCCACGCACAAGCCCCTGTGCCACTTCAGTAGCTTGCAGGACCTTCGGCGAGAATGGGTGTCCGTTGTCGGAAGAGCCTCCAAACCATCTCAGCCTACTCAGCGACCCGCAGCATCTGGGAGGTCCCCACTTCTCTAAGTCAGACCCCAAGGAAGATCCTTGAGAACTTGAGCTTCACATTGGAAATCACTAGGGGAAAGCGGTTGTCTATGTGGAAAGGGACCGAAAAACTCTCTCCCGCCGGCTCCAGCCCACTTAGTTCATCCTCCCCGGGGGCAAGGGGCGGGCCGGGGGCCGGGGTGGGGAAGGCCCTGGAAGGCGCCCCTCCCTTCTCACCTCCCGCGGCCCACTCTTACTCACTTTCTCTCGGAGCCTCGGCTTGGCCGCCTTTAGCCCGGGCGGTGCGGAGGGACAGAGGGGAGGAGAGAGGAGCCGGCGGGAGGCAACTGCCCGGCTGCCCCGGAATCTCCGGGCTGCGCCCTCGCCCCAGGCCAGCCAGGGACCCGGCCCGGGACGCCCCTACCCGGGCGCGCCGGCGCGGCGGGCGCGCTGGCTTCCGCGCCCTCGAGGCTGGCTCCGAAGGCTCCGCCGGCCCTCCCCCTCCGTCCGCCGCCGTCGCGGCCTGCCGCCCCTCCTTGCCGCAGCCCGGAGGCCGCCGGGGCTCGGGGACCGCGCTCGCGCCGGAGCCGCCCCCTCCCCTTTCCCCCACCCGGGCGGGGGCGCGCGAGAAGCGGTGACGTCAAGGGGCGCGCGGTGGCAGCACCTCCCCGCGCGCTAGTTAAAAAGAAGAAGAAAAGAGGGAGCGAAACATGAGAGGCTGTGTGAGAAGCTGCAGCCGCCGGCAGAGGAGACCTCAGCATCATCCAGAACCCAGCGCTGGCCTTGCCTCCGCCTGCCCCGCCGCCGCCGTCGCTATTTCTGTTCCTGCTACTGTCCCACCTAAACAACTCCCGTTACACGGACAAGTGAACCTCTGTGACCGTCTTCTCTTCTTCTTCCTCTTCCAACTCCTTCTCCTCCTCCTACTTCCCAGCCGCAGCAGGAAGCCCCTAACCCAACTGACACTGGCACAGCTGCAGACGGTGTCATCTGCACAACTTTACCTCGCTCCTCGGGCTCCCCTCAGGCATTGGACCCATCGCCTCGTCTTTTATCTTTTGCAAAGTTGCATCGCTCTACACATCTTCGCCCCCACCACCTCCCTCTGCCTCTGGAGTGCCCTGCAGCCCTGCAGCCTCCTCCTGGAGCTGCGCCCTAGTGCCCCTGCTGGGCAGTGGCTTTCCCCCCCATCCTCCCGCGCCCAGCCCCTGCTGCTCGGGGCAGACGATGCTGAAGATGCTCTCCTTTAAGCTGCTGCTGCTGCTGGCCGTGGCTCTGGGCTTCTTTGAAGGAGATGCTAAGTTTGGAGAAAGAGGCGAAGGGAGCGGAGTGAGGAGGAGAAGGTGCCTGAACGGGAACCCCCCGAAGCGCCTGAAAAGGAGAGACAGGCGGGTGATGTCCCAGCTGGAGCTGCTGAGTGGGGGAGAGATGCTGTGCGGTGGTTTCTACCCTCGGCTGTCCTGCTGCCTGCGGAGTGACAGCCCAGGGCTGGGACGCCTGGAGAACAAGGTAGGCACACACCGGCCTCACGGATGCGTACTTGGCATACTGGCTGGGTGGGTTCCCTGCGGCTCTGGCAATGCTGGTAGTTGTAAGAAAGGCAAAACTTGTTCGAGGAGTTCTTTGGATAACTTTTCTAAAGCGCTACCATGATTCCGTTGTGTGTTTCTCTGGGGTGTGCAGAGAGCTCTCCCGCCCCCAGAGTCCGCGATCCGGATGCTGTGCAAACTTGCCTGTCTCAGAAAAGAGACGCTTCTGTGGTACCCGCATCCTGGGCTGGGTAAATATGTTAAAAGAATCAAGATTAACAGTGTGTTTTGCATCGAATCTGGCATTGACTGCAGTGAAACTGTAAATTAAGGTGGCTGTGGTTTCCGGTTTATTTTTCTAGGGTAAAAAGATTCGTCCCGTTTTCTCCACGTGCTCGGTTAGGGAGAGGATTGAATTGTAAAGGATGTTGAAGCATGGTTGGTTTATGATCCCCAGCCCCGTTAGAGGGGGGTGTCTTGCATTATATTAGTTAAACCAGAGGAAAGGAACTCCTGGTACTCTGGTTAAGAACCTGAAAATCTGGAGAAATAGTTTGCTGGGGCGTATTTATCACATAAAACTGAGACGATTCTCCGTCATTTTGTAGCGTTATAAATGCAGGCTTTCAGACGTGATTAGGTGTCTTGGAAGATCTCTAAGAACTCATTTTAAAAGTAATGGTATTTGCATTTTCCTTGTGTTAATAAATCTAAATACGAAAATAGTGTTTGGTTGACTGTTAAAGACAAGCTTATTTTTGGTTGCAATATCGTTCTTGCCATGGGATGCAGTGATGTGTGGTATCTACTGTACTCCAAGGAAAGACTGCTGGATCACGTCATTAACAATCCCTGCACGTGAAATAAACAATCAGGTGTCTTTGCTCCCCCTCCCTTTCCCCATTTTAGGTTTAATTAAGAATTCCTCTGTTACAACACTGCAGTTGTCAAGGTCTGAGAGACTCTTGGAAAACTTGTGCTTCACTTGCTGGCCCAGGCATAATAAAAAAAAAAAATACCCAAGCTGAATCTAATTTTTATGCTAGTTCACGGTAGATTTCACTCTATTCTCATGTAAACAGCTCCTACGAATCAACATATGTGTCTGGGTGGTATCTCTCACTTTGTTTTGTAACAAAAAGCCATATTGCATCATTTAATTTGCTCAAGTCATGCAAATAGGAAAAAATCAATAGGACAAAAAGGGGTCGACTTATCCTCCTCCCCACTAAACTGCTGCCCACACACAGAGTCCTGTTGCTTATGGCAAAAGAATAACAACAACACCATTGTATTTGTTAGTTGGTTCACTAATGGGTGAAACTAGAGAACATCATTCTCTTTCAGTCCCCAGCTCTGTCCAAATGTTCATGCCTTTTGAGGGAGCATTTGTCCAACTCCTTCTATTCCCAGATGAGTGAGAACTGTCTTGCTGCAGGTTTTCAGCTGCAACTCTCTCTTTATTCTTACCATATGCAGCAATAGTCTGAGATTCAGGGAACAGATATTGCAGCATTTTATTCAAAACAATATCATTAAGCTCCTGTGTTGTAATTAAGTTCCAAAATAGCTACATTCAGATCACCTTAACAGTTTGACCAGGAGCCCTAAAGAACCAGGAAATTCAGAGAAAAGTTTAGAAATATTTGCCATTAAATCTCCCTATATGCAATGTATACTATGAATATCCGGATGATCTGGAGACTCCTGCAATACTGAACTCTTCCAGGAACATGTGGAATGAAAACTTTGTTCTTAACTAAATAGTGGGGAGAAGGGGAGTGGGAATGGGACTGAGGGGAGTTATAACCCTTAAGTTATATAAATTTTTTTTAAAGAAATCATTCTTTAGGAAGCAATCTGCCACGTTTTATCCACATTCCTTTCTGTTTTACGTGCTTCCAATCTCCAACAAACCCCTACTCATTTGGAAAATGTGTTTGAATTAAGTTTGGTACACTAGACTTTGCTGGTTCCATTACAAGTGGTTTATAAACTAACAATACTCAAATTGTTCAAAACAGAGATTTGATATAGCTATGCATATGCATTCTTGACCTATGTTAGTTCTCAAGTTTTAATAGTTTTTAAAACATGTTATTTTATAATAAACTTCAGTGTTTCCCTTTTTCCCGTAAGCCTTCCTGGATTATAATATATGTTAGGGTCTTATTTCATAATGTGTATACAGGAGAGATGATTGCTATTTGAAAGAGCCCTTTTTTGTTTATGAAAGAAAAGAAATTTTCCCCAGAAAGATTTCTGTAACTTTTCAAGAGACTACAGTAGTAGCTTTTTCCTAAGTGAAGAAATTTCTTGGATAGATAGTAGCCAACTAGGGAGGAATATTGAGCATGCTCAGCTATGTAATTAAGTCCAGTTTCTAGACTAACAAATTTTCTTTAATGAGCTAGCATTGAGTTAAATTCTTTAACCATGGTATTATGCTTTTACATTCTTTTTGTATGTTTTAATAACGTTGTGTATTGTAATGAGATTGTTAACTACCGTTATAAATAAGTACTGCCAAAATTTAGGAAGTCTTATTATCTTAGCAATATTATTGCAGCTTTTAAATACAGCATGCTAAAAGGATCTAATTCCCATTAGCCAAATTGAATCTGCAACCTAACGAAATACCCCCATTTCTAAAACTTAACTTGTAGCCACAGAGGCATAGAAGCGCTCTCTACCTTGGGTGGTTTCACAGCCAAAGCTGTCAAGGAATGGGTGAAAAGTAATTGTTTTCAAGTGTGCCCTTTTACAATCATTTGTTTGCTCTGGCTCTTTCAGGGACAAAGGCTATTGTTGAACACATCCAACTAAACAAATAACTCATCCTGGGGTCCCTTTAACAGCTGCCTTAGTACAATGATCTATTTACATATTAGCCTAAAATTGAAACTGAACTCTTTAATGACATAATCCAGCACTATAGTCCAGAGACGCATGTGTTCTACCCAACAGCTGAACAACCTTGTAGGCATATGATTTTTAGAAATAACTTCTTGTGTGCAGAGTGATCTGTAGGCGACATCTTAATATACTGTCATGTATTTTCTCCTTTTGTCCCTTCATCGAACCCATGTGGGTGCCTTTTTGCCCTCTTTGTTTAGTTACTTGATAAATAAAGAGAAATACAGAAGGTCTCTGTCACCCCTTTTACTATTTGTTGATAAGCTATAGTTGTAGGCCACACTTTCCTGTGTATGCCCTATTTATCTTACCTTTCTTCTATGGATTTTACTTTCATGTGGCTAAAGATTAAAGGATGACTTGCCAGATGTTATAGATTAGTCAGCAACAGCCACAATCATTCCTAGGCATGCTGTAATAATGTTTCGAAGTTTTACATGATTTCTGAAGTATATTTAGATTAATTAATTTGATGGTTTCGTATATAGCTTTTAAAAATCGAAACAGGAAATTAGCTTAAATTTCTTCTCAGGATTGATGGCATTGTCAGACATAAAGTTAAGGACCTTTGCAGACACAGACACATAAGCAAAAAAGAGGAAAATGTTACCCTACACACACCCATCCTCATCTGTCTAAAACAGTGTTGCAGCTTTGGCTGAGTCAGTTTAATTGACTTCAGTAAGACTATTGGTTCATTGAAACCAAAGCCAGAATGATGGCTCTATCTATCTTCAAATAGGTATTTACACTGCAGACCTCACACAGAGCAAAATGTTACCATCCTGCTGAGCTGGAACAGCATGAAACTTTAAAAAGAATAATATTTTACTTGATTTCAGATAATTTATTGAATCCTATTTCTGAAACTTTTGATGAGAGGTCTTTGTGGCTAGAACACATTCCAAAAATTATAAAATGACAAAGTTCTTTAGGCGCTAAAATCAAGCTCTTCCTGGATAGCAGCTGGGAGAGTGCATGGGAATCATTTTATTTCAGCTATAAAAAATGGAAGCATGCATATTCTCCATAAAACCAAAGGTAATTACATTCCACTTTTTCCAGCCAGCAAAAGAGGTGGCTTCGTCATCCTGCAGTTGTTTTGTTCTTAGGGGACTGCTATATGATAAACAAACAGAACAAAGTTGAACACTATTAATATTGAATAGATCTGGTGAGGTCTGCCAGAGTGTGGACAATAAAAGACATTGAAAACATTCTTGGAATGCAAATTCTAAGTGTCTGGTATATGTTTTCTTTTAGAAAACTTTAACCATTTAGGTAATTGTCACTTAAGTAAATTGATAAAAATGTAAATATAACTGTGATTGATAATAACTTTTCTGAATATTGTAGATAGTTACAAGGAAGCATATATATTTTTTTCTAAAATAGGGCAACTGCTATGGAACTTCTAAATACTTCATATTAAAATTTCAGCGTGCTTGTACTCAATGATTTTTTTTAGTTACTTTACCCTTTCAGGTCCAAGTTTTTGTGATCACCTAGAATATCATTATCCCCCAAAATAGAGGCCATAACCTTTACTCAAATTAGAACCTCAACCTTGTGAGTGAAATATTTGCTTGAAACAATCTAGAATGTAAAATATTAATTTTAGTTCATAGTTCTAAAGAAATAATTCAGTATAAATGTAGTTAGATGAATTGGAAAAAGGTAGAAAATTCAATCTCATTATGGTGTTTTTTAATATGAAAATCAATGCTTGATTTAGACAGCATTACATTTCTTGTCTCAAATACTGTGCAGATATTTATTAAAGGAGCTCCGGAAGTCAGTTTTTTAAAATTACTACTAGACACCAAGACCTATTCTATTAATTATTAACCACAATGAATTGATAACTCTCATTGAAATAAAAAACATATCATTGTAAAATTAATGATAAAAGTATTCCTTTTTCATTAAAATTCACTGCATACTATACAAAAGCACTTTCATCAAACTCTTGTGTTTATTCATGCATATAACATACCTGAGGAACTAGTTAGAAAGTTTTTCCTGGCTAAGATATAATGAATAATAAAAATTGGTCTTAAGCCCATTTGATTCCACTTTGAATATTATTTTTATAGAAAATGAAAGGCGGATATTTCCCCATTATAGAAAACTTTCCCTATACAGCCTGTAGATTAAAAATTAATTGAAATTTTAAAAATGCAATTCAATTACATTTTTGGGAAAATCATATTAGGAATTTCAGGAATGAAATAGATTTTTACCTAAGCTACACATAAGCCATGTCTTAAATAATGCTGCTTTGCATGCAGTTGGATAAAGGTATTTGGAATTTTAAAGATAAATATCATTCAGTATATACTTTGAGGCAGAATAAAGTGAAAAGGGTCAAAGACTCTAAATCTAATTGTCTTTTAACTTTTCACACCTGAAAGACAGATTAATAGGCTTTGATTTGCAAGGGTGAGAAGCACTTTTACACATCCCTGCCCTTTGTTCTCCTAGCCCAGCCCCAGAGACTGTCCTTGTATCCTTATAAAGGCTTTCTGTATTGTGACACAATAATTCTCTTCAAAAAAACTTCATTGGCTAAATTAAACTGGACTTTTCTACTTTCATGATAGCAAGTAAATAAATAAATAAACAAACCTGACTTGACATAACTAAAAAGATATTTGTTTCCAATTTGTGGCTTTCAGATATTTTCTGTTACCAACAACACTGAATGTGGGAAGTTACTGGAGGAAATCAAGTGTGCACTTTGCTCTCCACATTCTCAAAGCCTGTTCCACTCACCTGAGAGAGAAGTCTTGGAAAGAGACCTAGTCCTTCCCCTGCTCTGCAAAGACTATTGCAAAGAATTCTTTTATACCTGCCGAAGCCATATTCCAGGTAAAAAAAAAAAAAATGCATATGTTAAATAAACCATTGCAGAATATCTTTACAAGATACCTGTTCCTAAATGTTTATTTCCGAGAGTTGTAAACTTTATCTCACCTTTCAAAATACCTATTTTACCTCATAGTTAATCTTTCCAAATTCATACCTTTTATTGCTGCTAAAAGGAGTATCGGGATTTTGCTTTGAAGACAGTATATTGGCTTTGTTGAAATGTTTACCTTTCTTATTAAGCTGATAATACAGTTGTTAATCTTTACACACTCTGGAGTATCAGTACAAATTTCTTGTTGGTGTCTTCTTCACCATCAGTGTCAATATCAAGGCAGCCTCCTCTTCTACATAGCTGATACATAACTGGAAAATGTCCAATTTTTGTCATTAAGATAAAAAATGATTAGGAATCCAGAAAAGTAATACCTTATAAAGCACATTCAGGTATAATGACTAATTTGCTCCTCAGAAATCCTGTGAAGTAAATAGGAACAGTGGAGTCCTCTGCATTTGACAGATGAGAAAAGCTGAGCCCAGGAGAAGTTAAACGCTTGAACCAAAGTTGTGTAGCGAGAAGGTGATAGGAGAAATGTGGAAGTTCCTATGCACACAATGTCATGAGTATACATTCCATCACTATCATATTTTGCGCTCCAATAAACATATAGATGTTTGGACATTGATTACTTTTATCGCCAAAAATTTGTCAACTTTCGTAGTTGTTACTTTAATTGGAAGAATCAACATACAGGAAGAAAATAATTTAATGAGACAGATTTTGTTTAGTTAGGCAAAGTCACATACAAATAAGTCTACTGAAGTTAACAGTTTATAAAATGAAATGGTATTTAAGAAAAAGACAAGCTTTAAGAACTGTAGGATGCACTGAGAGAACTTTCTTTTAGCTGCTGTGTACATTTTCTTTTTTTTCTGACCCAGAAAAGTGTAGATTAGGGTATTTTTAATAGAACTCTCTTAGTAACTTAAGAAAACGTTTTGACTAGGGTTGCTTTCTCCCTTGGGCATAGCATAATGTGTATCTAAACCCATTATGTGAAAATATTATTATTGTCTTTGTAAACTACAGCCATGTTTCTAAGACTTTTCTTAAACCAGCTGTTTCTTCCTCTTTATCTCATTCCCCAAAGCAAGGTGGAATAGGTCATGGTTGCCTAGATGGCCGACAGAGAAGCGACAACAGATTAGATACCATAAACGTTTGCTGCAAACTTCAAGTCTTAAACATTTGCCTTCCGGACTATAAATTGAAAGTGATACCAACACTGAGCATTTCCGTTTACCATTATCTACTTTAGCTAAATAAAACACGCCAGATTTGGAGACTCATCTGTGAGAGACTTTATATATTTGAAATTATTCTAGCTTCCAAAAACAATAAAATAAAAGCTGTGTCCACTGAAAGAGGGAGCACAGCTAACAGCTCAGAGACAGAACTTGCAAGCACCTCACTCCCCAGATCAACATATGTGGTAACGGATGACAAATTTATTTTTCTACAAAGTTTGTATATATGTAAAACTGCTGAAGTGCATCAAGATGTCAAGTGGTTTTGGTGGCCACCCAGGCTGCCTTGAAAGATAACCAGATGAAAGCTCCACTCTAGAGGTGGATGGAGCTGCAAGGGTGCTTTCCAGAGATTCTGGAAGGCTTTAGTGACAAGCAGTGGGGCTGTCCCTGCATATGTCAAGTGTTGATAATCATTCTAAATACTTTCCAAAAGTGAGCTGTAACAACACACTCTTTGAGTAACTCAGGTTAATCGATTTGTTAGTTAGACTGGTCCTTGGCACATAGGTTACCATTTCCTAAAGCACGATGAATAAGATGGTTATCCTCCCCTCAGCCCCTGCCCAGAGCAGAAGTATCTTTAGAATTCTAAAACACTGATTTTGGGGAAATTGCTATAAAAGCAAACTAGTGATGGTTTTCGCTTCTTAAGTCTATTTAGTGATACAGTTTATTTTCTCAGAAGTTCAAAATTGTGGAAAACGGCTATTATACTTTGCAATTCTTTTTATAAGAAACTAATCAACGTATTTCACTGTCCTCATTAACAGTTTCATCTTTCTATAGATCAAAAAGGAAGGCACCCTAAAGGATGTATTTTGTTAGAAGAAGGCAAATACTGAAAGGGATGGGGAGAGGAAAATAATTCCAGAGATATCTTCATTTTTTTCCCTATTGCCCAATACATAAAGAAATAAATATATAAATAATCTAACCCTTTACTTTGCCTTCTTGCCTTTAAGAAAACAATGTCTCTTTAGAGCATTCATTACAGATAGCCACTATCTAAAGATTTTAATTAAGAATTAGTCACGATCTGCTTATTTTTCCCAAAATTAGAAAAGTAATTAAGAAGCAATTTAGTGAGCACACACTAGAGATTTATTAATTATAATATTATTCTCCAGTTGTGAATTTACTTAAGGAAGTACATTTTTAAAACTTCTAAAAATGCCAAAATTACATTCAGCAAACACAGGAGCCTTTTGCTCAACTCTGCAGCTCTTGTCTTCTGCCTGAATGAGCAGGGTAGATACTTTGCTGTTCACTAAAAGATGGCAGAATGCACTCTACAGAAAGCATATCAATGGGCATCCATTGGCCTTGCTTCTTTTTTTATACCTTTAATCACAATGATTTTTATCATTCTTAGACCCCATCTTCTTAGCAGTAGGTTACTGTAGTGTGTAATGTCTGCACGCGATTAGTTCAATTGGTTTAATCCTGTTTAACACTATTAGGCAATTTTCATCTGAATCTTAGCCATTAAACAATGGAGGAGAAAAATTGTCCATTGCAAATGGTAAATTGCTGAAGATGAATAACTGTTGCTGTGACCTTCATTCCCCTCCCCAGTTTCTAATCCCTGAATTTTTTCCATTGCCTTGCCCCTCCCATGGAGCACTCTTCCCAGCTGCTATGTCTCCTTTTTTTCTGTGCCCCCTACCACACACACACACACACACACACACACACTCACTCACACATACACACACATGCACGCTCCTAAGGACTCTACTCTTAACTTGCCTGATTCTCAAAAAGACAAAATCTTTCCCAGTGGCCATGTCAGATACTGGCCCTGAAGAGTCTCAGAAATTTAAGGGTTATACATTTCACCCAAAAGTTAGGCCAAAATGTCCATCAAGCTTTACCCATTTGGGACCCTCTCCTTCTAAGATAAGTTTTTTAGTTTAAGAGGTCCAAGGTCAAGTACACAGAAAATAAACTTTGAGTGTCTTTTATGCCCCATTGATAAGCCTCACTTGGCTGACCCCAAATTCTTGTTCTTAGAAATCCTTGCTAAACCTGAATTTGTTATGCAGTTTCTCAACTTCTGCTTAATTACACTTTGCCTTTATCATGGAACTCATGGGGGTATGATGATCTAATTTGTTAGATTAAAAATCAAAACTTAAAATATAATTAGAGTTATGAGACCTTATACAAGGCAGAAGTCATCAGAATGTAGACATGAATCTTATTAATATGCCCTCAAAGCCAACCCCTTATTAACCAGAATTTTAAAAGTAATATCAAAACTCTTCTTTGTCATAAAGTTCTTTTCTTTCTTATTCAAAGTTAGCTGTTTTTATCTGATAACATTCTTAATATATAAGAAAAAAAAACACATCGGTCTTTCAGATCCAATTAAGTACATTGATTTTGTATTTTTGTTTTGGCTCAGTGGTATGTCAGCTTTTCTGCTAGAAGATTGAAGGGATATTTTAAATATAATTTTTGTATGACAAAATAATCATTTTTTCCTATAAGTGAGATACAGGAAAAAGATATCTACATATTTGAAAATGGAGGCTCTGTTATCAGCATCAATTCATTGCTTGATCATTGCACAGCAAGTCAGTTATTTATTAGAGCATATAATGATCTTGTGTTGTTCGTTAGATTTATTATTTAATCCTATGTGAATGACAATAAAATAAGAATTATAAATGACCAAAACTGGCATCTAACAGCCTATCTCTTTCTTGATTCTAATTTGTTCTTCTTCAGAAGTTATTTAGTATTGTAGGAAAAAATGCTGAATGGTGATGAGATAAGCTCACATGTGTAACATGATAACTGGGGAAGCTTTAAAAAAGTCAAGATCAATGCTTGACTTTTTGTGTATTTTGTGTATTTCATAAGAACCTTTTAAAATATCAAGCACAATATTATTTCACTTTTACTTTAATTCTTAGATTTTGGTTAGAAACAAATGGGAATCCCAATCCCCTCCCTGTTTTTTTTTGTTATCTTTACTTTAGTCTAATTTTTTCCTAGAATATTCGTATAGTTTCTAAAAATTCTCTTTCCTCATATTATGTCTGTTAAATGAGATGATTTTACTATGACACTAAATGTTCCTAATGAGTCTTTTTATATTTTTTAAAGGTTTCCTTCAAACAACTGCTGATGAGTTCTGCTTTTACTATGCAAGAAAAGATGGTGGGTTGTGCTTTCCAGATTTTCCAAGAAAACAAGTCAGAGGACCAGCATCTAACTACTTGGACCAGATGGAAGAATATGACAAAGTGGAAGAGATCAGCAGGTTCATAAAGATAAATGCTCTTTAATCTTTAAAAAAAAAAAAAAACCCAACTGACAAATCTTGTGGTTTTGACAGTGAATCAACTGTCTGTGCTTAGGTTCACTAGCTAGCTCCTTCAGATGCTTTATTTTTTTTCTTTTTGGTAGTTTGCTTCTCTAAAATCATAGCTTAAATGCTTTTAATACTTAGACTACTAATCTTGTATTATGAGCTTGGCTTCTGTATGACTCATGTGAATTTTATGGGTATAGTTTTAAACTTGAATTTTATGACTGTTGTTAGCTTATGGCACTGTGGAAATATTCAGCACAATTATTATTAGCAAATCAGATTTTCACAAATAGATCTTAGAACTTTCTCTCTGCATGCCTTTCTGTAAGTTTTAATTGTGAGCAAAAGCTAATTTTAATTATAGTCACTGAACGATGGGATAATGAGCTTATGAAATTTTAAAATACATACATGTTTTGATTTTCTCGTTTACATTCCGAGAGAAGGCTGTTTTGTTGTTTTCCATTGAAAAGAATCAAAACAGTCATTTAAAAGAATCATATCATGACCCTTAGATTAGCAGCACTTCATGATTCTCAAAACCATTGATTCCTAGAGGAAATATGTTTTGAAAAGGATGCCCCATGCATCCCTTGCCTCCTCCACCTCTAGAAAAGCTTACTGGTTTTCTCTGATTTGTCTAGAAAACACAAACACAACTGCTTCTGTATTCAGGAGGTTGTGAGTGGGCTGCGACAGCCTGTTGGTGCCCTGCATAGCGGGGATGGCTCGCACCGTCTCTTCATTCTGGAAAAAGAAGGTTATGTGAAGATACTTACCCCTGAAGGAGAAATTTTCAAGGAGCCTTATTTGGACATTCACAAACTTGTTCAAAGTGGAATAAAGGTTGGCTTTTAAATTTTATTTATTTTTGCTCTGGCTATGTTAATTTTATTTTAGTGTTATCTCCCTCACTGAAGGTATTTCTTTGTAATAAAAGAAAGAATATTGAAGGAGAAGATAAGGGACCAATAACATGGCAACTGAATTGGGACAATGACGTTAAATTTATATGTTATTTGCTATGGAGCAATGCAATCAGATTGATATTTTGACATGCTTTCCCTATGTACTTTACATATTTAAAATAACTTATCTTTATAAAGGGTTTGTTTAAATATTGTTTAATGGGCATAACATTTAGGATTGTACATCAGCATTTGCTAGTAGAAACAAAGAGGTCTTTTGGTTACTTGACAATTGCAAACTATTCTTTGACCATATCTGTTTTTGAGTCTGTGTCATAAAAAATGCTACTTATACTATGACTTTTTTGTGCAATGTTTTTACAGGTAAGTCAAATATTTTTATCTATATTAGCCATCTATGTGATATATAAGCATATCTATTGCCTCCTTTCTCAGTTCTCTAATTTGAATTCTCATGTTAAGTAATATAGATATGTAAACATAATTATCATCTATTTTGTTTCACAAGAGTAACACAATACAATATTAGCAGTACTAATCTATAAAGTAATTGTGGCATTCTAAATTTTTTTTTATTTTTATTTTTTGAGACAGAGTCTCACTGTGTTGCCTGGCTACAGTGCCATGGTGTCAGCCTAGCTCACAGCAACCTCACACTCCTGGGCTCAAGTGATCCTTCTGCCTCAGCCTCCCAAGTAGCTGGGAGGCATGTGCCACCATGCCCGGCTAATTTTTATATATATATATATATATATATTTTTTTTTTTAGTTGGCCAATTAATTTCTATTTGTAGTTGAGACGGGGTCTCGCTCTTGCTCAGGCTGGTTTCGAACTTCTGACCTTGAGCCATCTGCCCGCATTGGCCTCCCAGAGTGCTAGGATTACAGGCGTGAGCCACCGTGCCCGGCCGGCATTCTAAGATTAAGAGACATTTAACAGCTCATGACAATTTTAGAATGAAACAAAGCAACAATATGATTTAGGAAGAGCTGGTTATCCTTTTCATTTCTTAACTAGAACAAAACTGAGGGAAGATGTATACTCTTCTACTCACGTAGAAATGAATTCCTTCTTGCTTTGTTGTACTCTACTCAAAGGTAAGAACACCAAAACCAAAAGAAACAAGTCATAAAAAATATAGATATATTCCTATCTATATATTCCTATATATATCTATATATTCCTGATATATTCCTGATATATCCATATATCTATTCAGTACCAAGTAAAATATATAGAATAAATCAATTAGAATACAGATAATGCTATATTGTTTGGACCACCCATCCTCCAAGCTTATGTTGTAACAGTGTCACCAAGACATACTGCATAAAAGAAGGAAACCTTTCAAGGAAAAGAACTTTGGCACCAAGACACAGCTCATTTGGAAAATCTTTTTAGCTCAGCAGTTGCAGCTTTCTTTCAACAAAACTTTTCATTAGAATTCAGAGCAAATAATCAAAAATCTCTTTTAAAATAATGCATTTGAGTTTTGCACATCAGTATTCGATAAATACGTTCCGAAATGTGTCCTGATAGCTCACTGCCGGTGATACTAGTGACCGAAGAATACAGATGCAGCACAAATGCATGACTTCCTAGCCATGTAGTTTTTCTTCCTGTGAAAGTTAAACATGCTCTCCATAAAAGAAAACAATTGGGGGAAATATTTTTAAAATCATCTGTAATTCCATCAATCAAAAAGACACTATTAATATTCTTATATACTTTCTTCCAGTTTTTATATTAAAATTAAATGGATTTTTCATTACTACAGAAGTAATGCAGGTCCATATTAATAAATGTGAAAACACGGTAAGAGCATGTTTTCTTTCACCTTTTTTCCTAAACAACTTTAAAATAAAATTGAAATCAAATCATACATAAATCTTTTTAGCCTTATTTTTTTTTTTTTTTTTACTTAACACATCATGAAGACTTTCCCAGATTTGGAAACTTTTCTCAAATACTTAGTTTTTATCTTTTTGGGTGCCCCATTTCCTTATTATGATACATTTAGGAGGACTCCAGTCTATTCTTTTTACTATTATACATAATGTTATCATTCTTGCACATATTATTTATGGATAACTTACTTAATATTCATTCATAGAAAGAGCATTACTGAGTTGAAGCCTGTACACCATAATACCTATTGCCAATTTGCTTTGAACTATATTTTCAAATATTTGAGAGAATATAGTTTTCAAATATTTTTTGAGTAAAAATGTTGGTATCAAAAAGATATGTATGACAAAAGGTAGATGTAAAAAGTGTAAAAGTGTTTTTGTAAGAACTAAAAAATTGACATTCTTGCTTCTACTTTGATTTAACTGCCTAAGGAACAACTACCTTTTAAATTAGGGTTCCTTCAAAGTCCCTCTATTTCAATTTATAGCCTTCAATGAGCTATTGAATGAGATATTCATTGGGATATTCTGTTCTGACATGGAGACATTTCATCACACAGTAAAATTGTACAGGCAAGGATGCCACAGTGCCACGGTTCTGCAACATGTGTGTTCTTCCAGCCTCTAGGAGCTCTTGCAAATTTGCACCCCCCCCTTCCAAAAGAGCTCCAGGGCTTCCAGGGCTTAAAGTAAATTTCAAAATCCATTATTCTAGTGAACCAATATGACATATTTTAAAGGGCAATATTTTAAATGCTTTTAGTGTTTGGCACTAGTAATGTCCATAAGAGAGGAATACATCCCATAGATATCTGTGTGTGTATAGCGAATGATGAGACCACATTGTTCTTACCTGAAGTAGGTTATGCTGCAGGTGGCTCTTATCTCAGTCTCTGTGGAACTCCCCAGTGGGAAGTGTAGGAAGATGCTACTGTACGATGGGACACATGCCAACACATTCATGAGTTGATCATATCACTGATTTTGGTAGTCTGCCCTTCAGAGACTTATGAAGTGAGAACATTTTCACAGCTATTTCATAGTAATTTTTCCAGGCTTCTTTGATATGTGAGTAGTTAATGTGTTCATGGTAGTATTCTGTGTTTGTCAATAATCATTTTGCGTAAATAATGCAATAAGAATTTTCATAAGTTGTTATACATATCAACACTTCTCTATTTTTTCAGTCTTAAAATCCTAAAAGAAAGCATAAAGCAGTTTAACAGACCAAAGTATCAATTTCAATACTAAAATCATAGAATTAATAATACATACTAAACCCAACCTCCACATGTTTGAAATGAAAATGATACAAACCACAGTGGAGACCCCCTCACAATGACATTAATTAATGACCAGTAGGAATAAATTAAATCAGACATAAAGAGAAACTCCTGATTATAAGAGTTCCTAAAAACTAGTACTGGCTATAAGGAAATCTAGAATTCTGCTAATTGTCAATTAAGAATTGACAGAGATTTCTGTCACCTGGTAAAGGCTGACCTTTTTTGTGGCAAGGAGATGGGCTTGGCTGATTAATCTCTTTAAATTTCTACTAAGCCTGATTCTTATAACTGCTTGAGAGGCACACCATCAGCAAAGAGCCAATCATTAGGGGACTTGGACAACTCTTCCCTAAATGGGCCCCAACTAAAGTTAAAAATATGATGCCTTAATTTTAAACACCAAGATTCTGCCGCCTAAATTGTAGGTGACTGTAGTATCCTGGGGGCTAAACTGTCTACAGTTTATGGGGCAAAAGTTAATCTGCAAAAGATGCAAAGCACAAGCTACAGAATTGACTTCTTTTTGCAATAGAAAATAAGCTGTAGAGTTGAAATTAAAGAGTAAGTCAGAAATATGTTTTAAAAATAGGTAGTGGTTTGATAGGTCTTTAATGATAGTGTATTCTATAAGGTAATCACTAATACTTAGAAACCATGAAGAATGGCCCAAACATCAAATTGATGAGCAAACTTTAAAATGTTGCATGTGTGTGCACGTGCATTGTTGTTATTGTTGTGTTGTGTTTTTGTTCTTGTTTCATTCCAAAGGGGGAAATTTTTGTAATTTTTTACAAAAATCTGTAAAATTTTTTTTACAAAATTTGTAAAATTTGTAAAATTTTTGTACAAAAAAATTGTGGTATCTCCAGGGGAAAAGAACTTTAAGATACCAGGTGATTTGAAATCTTTAAATTTAGTTTATATCTAAATTCCAAATCAAAGCTTCTGGCAAGTACTGGAACCAGCTTCGTCTTTCTAACGTCCTCAGGAATGATAGCCCAGTGGTTCTCAAGAGTGGCTGCATGATATCATCACCTGGGAGCTTGCAAAAAATTCTGATACCCAAATGAAATCAGGATGTCTGGAGTTGGGACCCAGGTATTGACATGTTTTGAAAGCTTTCCCAGGTAATTTAAATGTGTAGCCAATTTGAAAACTACTGATCTAGACTGAGCCACGCCTCTGGGTTAGCTACGCACTGAATGAGACAAATGTTCTCTGCCCAGTCTACACCCATGTCCTATTCCTGAGAGCAAATGGTTGGACACCAGTAGTCATCTGCTCTATACCTTTTGTCATTAACTTAGTTTATACCTAGTACTTGTCCAATTTGAGCGAAGAGATGAGTTAACTCTGGCAGCATGTAAGATGCTTGATATAAAGTTTTCAAAAATGGTATTTAAAAATCTCAATAGCTAATTCTAACTGGAAGATTGCTTTACCCATTAATTTTTCCCTGCTTTTATTCCATTTTGAAGTCTGGTGCCCAGCTAGTTGGCAAGATTGTTATTTTTCCTGTTCCTAAAATCTGTGGTTTGCCATTATATCTGTAAACTATGTTAACATTTATAAGGACACCGAAGGTACTTTAGTATTATCTCACCAAAGCACCCCTGACTACCAAGGATATGAAAGTCAGCCTTAGCTTTGCATGTGTGCAGAAGGAAGGACAAGCCTGCACCTGTCACCTACAGGGTGGCCCCTCGAGGAAACTAGCAAGCCCCGTTCTCTGACACTCAGTTCTCGCAAGCAGTCGGAGAATGGAGAGTTTCACACCCTCAGCAGCCATCGGCTGGCAGCAAGCAGCAGACAAAGCTGAAAGGCTTGTCTATCACTCGAACGAGTGTCACTGGACTCCTGTCCCTCTCTATCTCCTTGGACCCTCATTTCAAAAGATGCTTTTCGAAGCAGTCCTTTTAGCAGGGGAGGAGAGGACGTAAGGCTGAAAGCTGCTAATTGTCTGGGTGACTGAGCCCATTGAGGTGGGGCCCTTGAGAGACAGCGGTCCGGTGCCTGGGAGTCACAGGAGCATGTGGGGCAGGACGCAGGGTCCACCAGGGCAAGCCCCATCGGGGCAGCCTCTAGTTTCACATGCTTGTAAATCACACGCGGGATTATGAGTGTCGAAAGTTTAGTGAAATCCAAGTGCTCATCGACCCACTGGGGCCAATGTTCTATTTTTCTGGACTTTGTCAAAGACCTAACCTTTCACGTTTTTCTCTGTCTTTGGCTTACAGCCTTAGGGCAGCCCATGAAATGTTAGTGGATTTTAGCTTGAGTGAAATGAGTCAAAACAGATTGAGAAGCAATTTATTTTTCAAAAGTAGTATTGGAAACATAGCATGCATACACACACACACACACATATATATACATATACAAATTCATATGGTGATAATTGAGCCATGTATTAAATGCTTCCTCAGAAAAATTGTTAAAATTCTACTTTTAAGCGTGCTTTAGGTTAAAAGAAAGCTTGTATTAATTGA
Organism: Lepilemur ruficaudatus; assembly: GCA_963574885.1. NCBI lineage: Eukaryota > Metazoa > Chordata > Mammalia > Primates > Lepilemuridae > Lepilemur > Lepilemur ruficaudatus. The sequence goes on along the minus strand of CAUYRT010040752.1, from coordinate 30,053 downwards.
AAGAAAGCAATAAATCTTATTTGTTAAATATTACATTAGAAGAATCACCATTCTGGAATGTTTTTGTATACAGCACAATATTTTAAAACTTTTTGACCTATCCAATTGCAGCTTAGAAGTCATTAAACTCATCTGAAAGAAGTTGCTATAGTGGTAGAAATAAACATTAAATAAATTCATTTAAATGTGGTAGAAATTGTCTTCTCCAGAATAAAATCTTATAAGCAATTTCTTTTATAGTTTAAAATTCTGATCCCAATCCATGCAGTCAAAATGTAAACAAAATATAGATCTGCAGGTGAAATTTTTGGCTACAGTTATTGTTAATATCAAGGTAGTAATGACATGGCTTTGAACCCAGCTCTATTTTATTGAGTGTTGCTGATGTCTTACATCAAAATGCTCTGTACTCTGTGAAGAACATTGTTTTCAATTTTTAAATAAGTTTAATCTCACTTTAAGTCAACTATGAACTCCCATAGAGAAAAATTATTTTTCATAAAAAAAAAAAGTCCCTTACTAATGTGAAGTAATCTTGGTGTAATTTTCTGTCCGGTTAAGTTAGTTTTCACTTCTAGTAGTCTTTCGATGTTTTGGAATTTGCTATTTTATTGATAAAACCTTCTAATAAATATAGATGTATGTATATGTCATTTGTGCCAGTTTAAGCCAATTTAATTATAAATTATTTTCCATCATGTTCTTTCCTGAAGCAGAAACTGGAGTGGCAGACGCAGTGTCCCTCCAGTTGAGTAGAGAAAAGCCTGCCTTCTCCTACACTGTAGGTCCCATAAGTCACAGCTGAGGTGAGGAAAGTTTTTACATTAATGTCTTTATATTTACCTAAGACCTGAAGGGCAAAGGAAATAGAGGCTATAAATCTGAGAAATCTTACAGTAATTATTTAAAAGAAGTGGAAAACCAAGAAATCTGGACCCTAGGAGAAGTCTCTGCTGTCTTTACAAAGCATCTCTCTGAATGTGGAGTCCACCACGTCCTACAGACAATCTCTGACTAAAAAAAGAAGAGAGAAAGTCTATTGGTGGTATCAGTTGTCATTACTAGATTGCCTCATGAAAAAAAAATACCAAACATCACAAAACTAACTCTAAGTGACAAAGAGTAGCACAGGCATTCCCTTTTAAAGTTAATTGCTTTTTTTCCCCAATACTATAGTGTGTGTGTGTGTGTGTGAGTGTGCGTGTGTGTGCATGTGTGTGTGTGTGTGTAGTGAGAGCATTTAAGAAATCTACCCTCTTAGCAAATTTCAAGTGTGCAATACAGTCCAATACTATGCTACAGTCTTCAGGCAAACCATGTTGTTAGCAGGGATACTCTGGGCTTCTTTCATATTAATCATAGCCACCATTTTTTCAGCACTTCCTTTGCTAAATCATTATACTGATTGCCTCTGTAATCCCTGTGAAGTAGGTGTTAATATCTCATTTCACAGATGAAGAGACTGAGACATAGAAGTAAACTGCTTGAGATAACGCAGCTAGGAAGTACCAGAGACAGATTTTAAATGCAGATTCTCTAGCACTGTGTTCTCAGCCACAGTGGTGGGCTGCTATTACTATATGCTGCTGTACACCTTTGATGAGCAATGCCGCATGGGAGGAAAGACTGGAGCACGTGGTTGGTGTCAGCACAGTCAGTGACGAAGCTGAGGGCCGAGGATCCAGAGTGTGTGCTGGTCACTGCACCAACCATCACGTACTGGTTACTTGGCCCTGGGCAAGTTATTATACCTCCCTGGGCTTAGTTTCTTATCTGTCGAAGGTGCACCTAGCACTGTGCATGCACGATCTCATGTAAGCGTGATGTGCTTTGGAAGCATTAGCTGTTACCATCCATCTATCACACTGACATGAAGAGGAAGGGAGGAAGGGAAGCATTCCCAGCCCCCAGAACAACTCACAAGCTCTAGTGACCACTGTTAACTAAACTCCCTAGTATCTGAACAGTCCCTCTTAAAGTGGGTTTGAATGTTAACTTAGGGAAAATTTGTGATCGTCTTAGCACTGGCACCACAATTATATGGCAGTCCCGTGGAAACAAAGTTGTATTGATGCCTGTGTGGGGGTTTTCTTTACCTCAAAAAGATTAACCTAGAATATATGTTTTTTATTTAAATGTGTCACTGGAGAAAAACAACTCCTTCTTTTTGCAGCATTGCCTTTTGACATTAGGTATATAATATCACTCCCCACGTCAATAGGCAAACCCCAGCTCTGGAGCTGTTCGGAGCACATGCCTGACGATGACTAAGCACGGACCCGCTGACCCACACATGCTACGGCAACCTTTCATCAGAATCCCCTCGCTTTCATAGTAGTTTTTCTCAACCTGGATATTATAGTAATGTAGGTCTTTTTTGTGTGTGTTTATTTTGGAACATGGTTTGTGTCAATCTGCCATAGAGTTAATAAATTGTAGGATTTGCAAAGGAAATATACTGGGACTGAAAACTAAGAAGGTGCATGGTTTTGTCCACTAGCAACTGTTGCTCAAAGCACAGATTGAGAATGTCAGGAGTTGGGAGGGAGGCGGTTGGGTAAAACTGCTTTAAAATTAACATGTAATATCATGTACCGCTCAAGAAATTTTTTTTTTTAAAAAGGCAGATCAGTAAAACATGCCATGAAGTCAGAGAAGAGAGAACTTTAAAGAAAGGTTTTAAAGTTAAACAACAGCAACAGTCAACATCAGTGAATTCAGAAAAATGTGTAGAAGATGAGGTGTAAGACTATGGAATGTCCTCAGGTACCTCCCTCCCAGACCTCAGGCCACAGTAGACCCTCTTCCTATCTCCTTAATTCAGTATTTTCTAGAAAGTCTTCTAAATCTGTAAGCAAATTTGCTCTTTGGTATGTGTCTACTTTTCCATGACCAACTTTGGAAGTTTGTTTATGTAGCATATTCTTTTAAACAGGCTTCTTTCATCTTTAGATTTAGGTAATAAATATGTATATAAGTTTATTTTCCATAACATATAATATTGATATATAATAAATATGTACAACAAATCTGTCATCAGTTACCCCAATATATTTTAATGTATTTGTTGGTAGTATTCAACAATGGACATTTAATTAAAGTCTGTGGTTATATTGAACTATCATTATATCAAAGTGGCCAGAACTGGGGACATTTCAAAAGTGTTTTAAAAACTAGATCCTTGGCTAGAAATTAAAATCATCTTTGGACTTTTCAGTCAAAATATGCTTTGAAAAATAAGATGCCATTTATTAAGACCATCCTGTAATGTGTAATCACCCACTTTTTCCCTAAATCATGTAATTTTCAATCCCATTATGACTTTGGGATGCCAGGGGACAATGCATATGGTCACAATTGTGCTTAGGGATTACCATCAAAAGGGAGGTAAAATTTAAATCCCTCGTCTAACAAATTTCCATTCTACTCTATTTGAAGTCCATTCATTCACTCATTTCAAATATCATGCAGTTGTTCAGGCCTTAACTTCAAATCACAGAAAATCTATAAAAAATAATAATTTGTTTAAGATAAAATACATGCTAATTATGCTAGCATACCTCTACATAATAGGGAAAGAACTAAAAAAGAGAACATCAATGAATTTGATCTAAACTAATTTCATCATTGCTTGCAGTTGAAGTTATTTAATGTAATTATATGACTAAATCCAGTAAATTGAAGCTAACACAAAAATAAAACATTATGAAAAACGATCTTAAAAGTTTTATGTGTGGCCACAAAATTCTTGAGTAAGGAATATTCCCTTCAAATATCAAATATTCTGACTTTCTTTTTAAGAATAGCTAAATTATTTACTTTTTTAATTCTAGTAAGCTATTTCTAAACCAGCCTCTTATGCTAAAGCACCTTTGATCCAAAAGAATCACAAATTTAAATAAAGTGGCATCTGTCCTCAGGTTATTTCTAGATAGGGAAAACACATCTGTTCCACAAGAACCCCTGGCCAACAGTTTGAAACTGTTGAGAAGAATTCCTTATTAAAAAAAAAAACAAAAAACAACAAAGACTGTGTGTGTGAATGAAAGATGATTGAGGTTAGAAAAAAATTGGGAAGTGCTGCTCTTAAGAGGATAAAAAGATAACTGAATTTAATTCCCATTAAATTCTTAGGCTTTCCATGAAAGATTTGGTCATGAGACTCCCACAGTGCAAACATCTTTGTGGATGGATGTGAACACACCTGTTCAGGAAAAGTGAAACAAAATTTGAACTGACTTCCCTTTGCGCACAGGTCACCAAACATCTGTCATGAGTTATCAATTACTACCCTAGTCCGGACTCAAGCCTGACCTGAGGTTGAAAAAGCCAGGGAGCTCATTCTCTTACCTTGCCTGTGCCTTTTCCCTGTGTCACCATTAAAGCCTCTGTTTAAATCTCCAGGGATTTGGAAGATCAGATGACCCCGTGACATTAATAGTATATTTACACCCAGGTTTCTATGTACATCACCCTGGGGCTGATCTTTATTTAGGCTTCTGTGACTTGGAGTGATGGGGCTTACTCCACCAAAGTGCTTTACCCAATAGTTGGCATAGTTCTTTAATTGCCTAAGTTCCTTAATTGCAACCTATAGACAATGTCTCCTTGTCCAAGGAGGTTTTTTGTTTTTGTTTTTGTTTTTGCTTTTTAAGATTTTGGCTTTGATTAAATGTTAATATGTAACTGCTGAGCAAACAAACAGGCAAACAAAAACAACAGAAGTCTTCTGTGTATGACTAGGTAAGCTTCTTCCCTCGGGAAGAATTAATTATTAGAGGTACTACTATGAGAAACTTATGGCAATAGCATCAATTGTCAGCGCCTTTGATCTCTAGTAGGTCGCATTCTTGTAGTACCCCACCTCAGCTGGGGGTGTGAGAACTAATCACTGCATGGCTGTTGCTCTCATCCACCGACACTGGGATGGCACCAGTTTTGCCAGGAAGTGGTGGTGTGACTTGAAGCAATCTGCTTAATCTTCTGGAATCTCCACGTCCTCATCTTTGAAGGCAGAGGACTAGACTAAATAAGACCTCAAGACCTTTCTTGCTCTAAAATTCTGTGAAATGAAAAATAGTGCAAGTCTCCAACTATTTCCAAGAGAATTATGTTAAAGAGACGTGGTCAGTGTGATCAGGCCTGGGATGACTCCACACTTGCCCAGCCTCAGAAAGTGTGGGAATTACTTTGCTTTATTTTGATTTTTCCCTCTATCATGATACTGAAACCCAGTCAAAATACCCCAATGTACAGTCCATGTGGGTACCTGACCACATTGACAAATAGGTGCACTCATCTTTCTGTTTGGTCTTCATTGCTCCTGTTACACTTTTAGAAGCTGCAGTAACTCAATATGCATAGTGAGACTTCAGTTTTCAGTTAATGACAAGATAATGTCTTGAATGTGCAGGGTTAACTTTCAAACCTGGGTTTGAAAGTGAAGATATACCGTGACCTTGAAGTAGACAGTGTGCTGGGGGAGAAGACCAGTCTGGAGCTGAGGGAAGGAAGAGGATAGTAGTAGTAGGAGATGAGATTGTGGAGTTGAGTATTTGTGTGTTGCTGGGGACAGGAAGTGTACAGGTTCTACTAAGGTCTTCCTCATGTTTACACTGTGTGAAATAGGGAATCATTGGAGCGTTTTGAACAGAAGAGTGACATGATCTGACCTAAACTTTTTAAGCCAGATCAATAGCAGATATGCCTAGAGGAGAGTTGGAAAGTCAAGAGTGATTGGAGCGTTTTGAACATAAGAGTGACATGATCTGACCTAAACTTTTAAGCCAGATCAATAGCAGATATGCCTAGAGGAGAGTTGGAAAGTCAAGAGTGAAAGCAGGGATGTAGGATAGAATACTGACTTTTTAGTTCCAGCTCTGCTATGAATGTGCTTTGTGCCCACGAGACAGTCATTTTACCACTCAAGCCTCAATTTTTCACCTGTAAAATGAGATGATCATTAATATCCGCGGTACCTTTCAGTTCCAGTTTTCAATAGGTCGATACCTGGAGGAATACTTAGAAATCTTCCCTGTTAAACATAAGCATTTCTACACATGGTGTTTCCCAAATTTATACCTTCTTTTGCATAGTTTTAAAGTGCAAATTTTGAAACTCAGTACATTAGCAGCATAGCATATTTAATGGGTTCTGCTGAGAGGTTGTAAATTACAGGAAAATATCAGTTGTACTAATGTGAAGAAGAGGGTTCAATCTACATCAGTTGTGTTAATAAATGGTAATTCATGAAAATGGTAACCACAACTAAAGACTATTGGAATGATATATATACATACGTGTGTGTTCCTTCTAGGGAAATGAACATTTAAAGAGGGAAAGGAGGTCAGATGATTAATTTTTAAAAGGATAATTATACTTGGATTTAGCATATAAAATGTCAAAATCCAGGTACCCTGAGTCAGAGAGGATTAATATGATAATGGAATATAAAAATATAGACCTCTAATAAGGTGGATTTGGAAAGGTTGTTGCAGGGAATTTCTAACTTTTTAAATTATAAAATAATGACCTTACTAATAAAGTAGCCATAGTTCACTCTTAAAAGTAGAATATTCCCAAATATCTGCAGTGGGTCTCTTCTTTGTTGTTGGCATTGAACAAATAACCTCATTTCACAAATCAATCTTTCAGGCTATATTTTAAGCTGGCGAAGAACTGTCCCTTTTTCTGCCTGCATCTGAATCTACAGAAGTTAATTTGCTTGTGGACAGAGTAAATTAGATGTGAAAAATTGGAAAGGGAAAGAGGGTACTGCTTGATCATTTTAACTTGTAAGGATTTCAGTGCTCTGTGTTTCCTTGAGAGAAATCCCATGGTGCCAATTAACCTAACTTATTCCAAAACAATTCTCTGTTTGGAAAGAATAATTTTCATTGTGGGTGTTCCCTGAAATTGTATGCCTCCTCCCCTGTTATTACTGAGAAGTGTGCTGGGCAATTGAAAGTACCAGCGTCGTTTCCATGCACTGCATAGATTAGAGCTGTATCCCACACACAGTGACAAATAATCTGTTTTAATTTTGTTCAATACACACATATTTTCACTTTTAGCAGTTTTTTTAATGTGCAACAGTCATCTCTGCTTAATGTTAAACCAAATATTTTATGCCAAAATGATCAAAAAAGCTAAAAGCAAGAGACTTGTTTTAATCGGGAAACAACTTTTCCTATGAATTTTTTTTTAAAGTTATATGCTTAAATTTAAATGGTGTCTTTACTTTTCTTTCAAATAATGTGAAAGCATTTTTCCTCCACTGTGAGAAAAAACTAGACTAGAAAAGATTGAAAAGGATATAACTAACTTGGTAAATTCATTCTCCTTTTTATTGGGCTGTATTGTCTGTTTGGATTTCTGGGGTATTTTTTTAAAACCTAATAAATCAATTAGCCAATATGCATTCTAAGGTTTAATTTGGGGAATAGAATATACGTGCTTTTCATCAGGGCACACATCTTCTTAAGTCTGAAACCACCACACACAAAGAATTTAATTCTGACAGACATTTGTTCTCAGCATAAATACTTTAGGGCCAATAGTTGTCCTCACTTAATCATGCTTCTTAAAAGTGAATTCCAGAAGACTTGAGGCCCCAAATGACCCCTGGTAAGGTGAGTTGTCAGTAAATTACTTTTATGATGTGCCCTAAGGAAGCAGGTCTGCTAGAAACTTGGTAGGGAGCTGGCCCCCTCTTGCCTGTAGGGGGATGACCTTTAACTTTATCTAACCTTTGCATTTCTAATTCTAAATTTCTGGGAGGCAGTTTAGTTGCATTGTTGGCTATCATATTAAAAGAAGCTCTCCCTTACCCAGAAGACAGTGTTAACCACAAATTTGTTGTTTAACCTCCAGATGAAGCATACTAGTAAACATTTTGTTTCTACAATTTAATTTTAAATAACCACATATTTAATGAGTTGAAATAAAAATGAGTTCAAAACGGATTCATAGTTGAATTATGACTGTCTTGGGTGACATTTGGAAAACACTGCAAGAACATTTAATCCCTCTAATTTTGATAATTTGAATTTATTACAGCATTTGAAAATTTATAACAACCATTAGAGATGAATGCAGATATCATATCAGAAGACATTTATTTTTTCACAGAATATTTAGTTATTGAAGATAAATCCTGCCAATTGTTTTTGTTGTCTCTATTGTGAGAAAGTTTATATATTTCTGGGGATAATAATGTACATCAAAATTATCAAACATAGGAATTTAGATTCAGTGATAAAAAAATGTAACCTTATTTAGCTATATTAGACTGCAAACATTGGGAAATAATGTTTATAGGATATAAAATACAAAGGGATCATTAATTTCCCATTAGTTTTGGTTGACATTGAATGGGCCAGTATTTTTAATTCTTTTTTAAAGAAAAATATTTTGTGGCTCAGTTTTATTGTCTATAAGTGTATTATATGGTTAAAAAATATGTATGTAGGTATGCATATACATGTATAAAACACTGTGTGGCTCAGGAAATATTACTAAAGATAATAAGCTTTTCCAAAAAATTACACACCTCATTTTTAATCAGAATGTTTAGGTATATGAATACATAGACTAAATGTAGAATATTTCTATAATCTCTTTGGTTTATATTTCGGATTGTAGCGTATGCAAAGCTAGGCAATCTAAGCTTTGCATTTGATGTCAATCCTTTCAAGGAGATCAACAATAAGCAGTTGTAGAAGCAATTAGTGTGACTTTAGTAATTTTTCAGTGGGAAGGAAAGAGACCAGTTAAATTCTTTCCTATAAAGCAAAGGTTCTGGCTCAAGAGTGTATGTAAACAAGGTGTAAGTTTTAAATATAGCTTAAATGCCACCCAGGAGAGAAACCCAATGGTGAAAAAGTTGTCAACAGACTGGGAGCAATCTTTAAATGATGGGGAAAATATTAAATTGGTGACACTACTGTTGGGAGGACACAGCATGTGCTCCCAAAAATTCTGCTTAAAATGTCCTCTTCTCCCTCGCCTGAATTGTTTATCTTTGAATCTGGGAGAGAGAATAATAGTAAAGCAGAATGTAGACATAACTTATTGATGACCCTAAGAAGATTTACTTGAGAAAATGTCAACCAAACTCACAATTCTGAAAAAAACTTGGAAACAATGATAAAATAAAATAGGTGATGCTTCAAGGCGCCACTATCCAAACCTTCTTAAGCTGTTTGCTTATTTTAATCCTGCCAATAGTGTTTGTCATCATGTCTTTTCTGCTTAGATATGGGTAGGTGTATGTTTTTGTTTGTTTGTGTGTGTGTTTTTATTTTGTCCAAAATTTCATGTGAAAGTATCTTGATGGTTTTACCCATAACAGCAAATCCTCTGGGGATTTGCTGTTCGATTACCACTAAACCTGGACCAACAGACACTTTAATAATATGTCATATGCACTGACCAGGGCCTATCTCTAGAGCCATGTCTGGAACCCAACTCAAAACATAGGACTTGGAATAGAAAAAGTAGCTTCCCACAGGATAATCAAAATGCTCTGACCAGAAGAAGAGAAATGGATGGTGGGCAGGAAAAGCAACAAGGACATGAGAAACTCAAGTCCTAATGAAGGAGAGGAAATAGAAGCATAAAAACTATAGGTGGCCTGGTACATGCTATAATCAAAGTATAACCAAAGTCTGGGGGATGCCAGAGGAAAGAACTGGTGACTCTATCCATCTGAGGGTGGCTGCACCTTGCAGAGGAAATGATTCTTAAAGGATATGGGCAGAAAGGAAGAAAGAGCCTGTCATGCAGGAAACATCATGAAGGGATGGAGATCAAGCTAAACATGTAAACTGAGGCTGGAGAGGGGACTAATAAAGTGTCTTATATCCTCAACTGGGGATTCTGAGTTCCTTTCTGTGGTAGACAGCAAGGACAGTTATGGCCAGCCGCCCAGTGATGTGGTAAGTCCCTGTGTAACCAGTTGGCTTCTTAAAGCAAATGTCACCTTAGCTGCTATGACTGCCCTACTTCCCCTTGTACAGGATTTGGGAGCTTTCCATTGTCTGGAGGGCAAGGCAGCTTAAGAACTGAATCTAAAAAAAAACTGAAAAAAACGAATGCAAGGAGAGAAGATCCTAAGAAAAACAGAAACTCAATTCAGACAGGCATAATCAAAAAACAAAACAACTTTACTTTCTGCTGTGTTGGCGGCATTCTTGTGCGGGCTTTCTCCCTATGGCACAGATTGTAGCAGCCCTAGACTTAATCTCACCAGCGCAGCAAATCCAGGAGAATGAGCTGCTTTTGCCTGAATGCCAACAGCAGTCTCATAACGGATGCCCCTGGCTTGGGCCCGGCACCCACCCTGGAATTCCTCATGGGACCCAGAACATGTGCTAATTGGCCAGGCTTGGATCATGTGCCCTTCTTTGGAGTCATGGACAGAATCCAAAGCACTGACTGCAAGTATGGAAGGGAAATCGAGGTGTTGCTCCCAGAAGAAGAGGGCGTGGGTGCTGGGCAGTCTTAACAACAGACATCACTACGTACTGAGCAAATAAGAGTATTTGAGTCAGAGTCCCAGACTCTTAATATTCAATCTGCCTTCCTTCCGCCCTCCATGCTTCTTAGTACTGGGCTTTCCAATATGGCATATTTTAGGGATATCCAAGGGTTGTAAAGCACCCCAACTAAGGCTTTCCCTTTCACTTGGTATACTATAGCTCTGTGGTCCCCAAGCCCTGGCCTGGCCCTGCAGCAGGAGGTGGGCAGAGGGCGGGCAAGCCGGGCTTCATCTGTGTTTGCAGGCGCTCCCCATCGCTGGCATCACCGCGTGAGCTCCGCCTGCTGTCAGATCAGCGGTGCTTTGGATTCCCATAAGAGCGTGAACCCTGGCCACTGCGCATGCGCAGGATCTCGGTTGCCCGCTCCGTGTGAGCGTCTGGTGCCTGGTGCCGGGTGATCTGGGGTGGAGTTGGGGCAGTGGTGCCGGTGCTGGGGGGTGGCTGTAACTGCAGATTGTCATTGGCAGAGAGGTTTGATTACACAATGAATGTGGCGCGCTTGGCTCATCCGGGCACGCTCCTCCTTCCCCACCGGTCCATGGAAGGATTTTCTTCCATGAAGCCAGTCCCTGGTGCCATTAAGGTTGGGAACTGCCACTATAGCTAATTGGGAGGTGTTTTCTTAATGTTCACACAATACTTATTTCTTGCTTATTTATATCTGCTTTCTTTGTTAAGACATATACACCTAGATAGCCACATTTGATGCACCAATAAAATTGCCTTAGGAAGCATTGCCTAATTGCCAGAAGCAATGAGGTCAAAAAGACTGACTTAATAACTTTTAGGTTACAGAAAATGGCTCATCTCTGCAAAAAGGGGTAGTGGAGACCTTGTAAGTAACACATCTATACAACCCATAGTCTTGTCCTTATTTTGAAAGGCTTTCATAAAATTTCTATTTCACTTATATTCATTAATCATTAGTGAGTCACTGTAGAGGTCACATCCAAACCTGCAAGAATAACAGAAATACATAGGGAACTCCCTCCAAAATGCTTAAATTGAGAATATGAAACATCTAATGATAAGGTTTCATACTTTTGTAACATATAATTTTGGAATGTTTTGTACTGTAGTGCTCTATAAAGTTCACATTATCTTTCCAATGAAGTTGAGCACCATATGTACAATTTAATTAACTTTGGTAAACAAGTATGACATATTCTAATTTGTCCTTAGTCATAATAATAGTATGATTAATGTGCTGTAGACTACTTAAAGTATAATATTGTCAGTATTTCTTACAATTTGAAATATGCAGGACATTTCTGAATATTCTCATGAGTCTGTTAGTATGCCTTTGCTAGGTATATGACATGGATAATAAAATCTGTTCTTGTTAATTCACTTAAATGAAAACAAGAGAAAGTTTGAAAAGCACAAATCCAGATTCTATCCAAGAATGTATGTGCTTTTATCTCTAACAGTTAGGGAAATTTTTTAATTAGTCATTTGTTTTTTTATTGACAGTCTTTGTCACATTTAAACATGTTCTTGAAATTAATGTTAACTGTATATAACAAGCATTCAAAAATAGAAATTAATTTCTTTTTAATGAAAAAAACTAGTTTAGGTCTTATATGTATGAATTTTAAATAGCAGCAGTACTATGTAAGACATATTTTTAGTCTTTTCTGCCTAAAGCATGCCTCTGTAGTCACGATGGCTTACTAAAAAAGTTACTTGTTTTCCTTAGTATATATTATACTATTGTCTGTCATATCCATTCTTTCCCAAACTAGTCTTTAATTTGTTTATGTAAAAAGCTTAAAAAACTTAACCTTTCTTCCTTTCACCCCCTTGACCCTTTGTCATGCTGTTCATTCTGCCACTTGACTACATCAAATGTACAAGACATTTTTCTTTAAAACTAGCTTTTTACCCATGGAAATTCTGGGTGGGACCTGCCTGGAGGATTGTTACCAAAAGATGGTTATAAAGCTACTTTATGTTTCATCAAAAAGCTGACAGATTTATAAAATTCAACTCAGAGGAATAATCTATTTTCCAAAGGTCTCTGTATAAGAACTTATTAAATATCTTACTATGCTTCTACAGATCTGCAAAAATATTAGTAAGATGGTTAGGCTCCACATAGGAGATGTGGCTATACGTTTGCCATTCTTTGATGGATTCATTGAGCACATATTTATTGGACTTCTCCTAATTGAGACAGAAGAACTAGGAAAAGTCTAGAAATTCTCTCTTTACATGTTGAAAGATTACAATAAACTAATTGTAAACATTCAGGTAGAGATTTATAGTACTGGGAAGAGGGACAAATGGAAGGAATGAGGGCTTTTGGACTTGTGTCAAAGATTACTTTCTAAGCAGGTTCAAATGTCTTTCCATTTATTTGTTCACTTACATGGTATGAGGCTATCTCCTTGTTTCCAACATTGACCTACAAAATACTAAAATGCATAAAATTTCATTTATCCCTAACAAGGAATGGAAACGTCTCATTAACCGAATATTTTAGTTAACTAATAATTTAAATGATGCATGAAAATTGCCAATTTTCAAAGAATGTACATGAAAGTATCATAAAAAACATGAAAACAACTTATTCTTAGTTGTAAAATACAAAATATTGTAGGTCATCACTACAAATACATCAGGTTCAGTCACCATCCCACACCATCCTTTATGTGAAACCCTTTGAGACTGGATAGGTTTCAGAATTCAGGGTTTGTATTAGGTCAACATGGTTCATGTATTATATATTACCTGGCAACCACAGTGAGGTCTGAGATAATCAAACGTATTAATATATCTGCAGAAAAACATCTGAATTTTCAGCTTAAGTGGAATAAATAAACACTATAAATTGTTTCACAACAGTTCCAGTCTAGTTTTGCTGACAAATAAATTGGCACTAACCTTATTAAAAAGCTTTTGCTTTTCAAAGCTTTTTGGATTTCAAAATTGCCTATAAGAGAGTGTGGACGTCTTATCTCACAGCATCATGCTTTAGCATCTCATTTGTGTAGCAATCAGATTTTAGCCTCTGATTCTGGGGACAGAGTTAGGACAGCAAAATTAAGCAAACTTGGCTTCTGAGCTTCAAAGAAAATACCTTTCGCCAAGTACTTTCACCATGTACTTTAGTTATAAAATCATAAAACTTTTGAAAGTAGAATCACTTAAGCTAGCTCTTTCATTCTACAGTTGAGGAAACTAAATCCTAGAGAGGCAAAATAATTTGTTTGAGGTTGGCTAGCCACGCAGAGCCATACTGATGTTAAATTGTTGTAAAAATTAATCTTCATTATTTAACAAGCCTGATGTTTTGCTGTTCGTTTTCCCAGAATGTTCGTGTTTCCGAGTGAGAATGATTAGAAACGTGGGGGGTATATAGAAAGTGCTCTAGAGACTGATTTACTGAGAAATGGAAGCTGCTAGCAGGGCAGGAAGCAGCAGAGTTGAAGGACAGCAAAAACTTCACAACATACTCTGAAAGCCAATTAGCACGATTGATAGACTCATTGCAGGATGATAATACTTGTTAATTGTTCAGATGCTCTTAACCAAAGGAAATACATAGTTTTCTCATGAAAACCAAGTGAAGGTCTACATGACACCACTTTTGGCCAACCCAGTTACCCTGGGGTGGATTTATTTCTTTCATAACACTACCAAATATCAAAGTTAAAAAAAAAAGAGAATCCCATGAGGCTGGGGTACATGGGAAATCTGTATTTTCTGCTCAATTTTCCTGTGAACCTGAAACTGCTCTAAGAAATCAAGTCTTTTGAAAGAGAGAGAGAAAGGAGACTGAAACAACAGCATTACTGCTGTTGATGATTGGAGTTATTTTCAGGAAGACCCTACTTCTGTGTGTGAATCAAAATACAGATGAGATCAGTTTTTTAAAGGATGCCACGAAAACATTAAGAAAAGTTAAAATTGCATTTCCAAAGGTGAGGATGTGTGAAATATATTTTTTAAAGATCACCAGCCAAATTTTTATTAGCTTGATCTCTGTTAAAATGCAAATGTCCCTGAGAAAGCTGACTGTTATTCTTATCAGTCTTTTTAGTTTAGGGAGAACAAATTTTAGCTATTCTTAAAATGCAGGTTTTGATGTGGAGAAAGCTTGGGAATCTTTGGGTTTAGAGAGGAAGGATAGATAGCTTTAAGCAGAGAAAGAAAGAAAGGCAAAACCTGGGAAGATTTATTTGGGCACTGGTTTTATAATCTGGCCCACATTAAAGTAGTAACTTCTAGAATAAAGCTCCATTGTCAGATCATTGGATTTTATGTTCTTGTTAAATAATCTTTAAACCTTATTAATTTGCTTAGACTATTGATAAGCAATCTAATGTTTCTCATTTTCTTTTAAAATAAGTAAACTTGGATCAGACTGAATAGAGATACACTATTTTCTTAATCTCAGTCCTCACGTAGGATAAACAACCAGAGCTATGCTATGTGTTTTAGTCTTCATTTTTATATAAGAAATAATGAGTAAGTATGGTGTATTTACGAGAAGTTACTAAATATAAAAGTTGAGCCATGGTTAAAGTAAAAATTTCAGCTAATTACATTTTTCTTTTACTTTAGGAATGTTAAGGAATTAACAAAAAGATCATTGGTTGATTATTGGAAATTAAATTTAAGATAATAGTCAAATAATTGATTTTAAAACATAATTCATTATGGTATACAAACCAAACTGCTTCCACATATATAGATATTATATAGCTTATGGACCAGAGTAAAGTATAATTAAGACAAACTCTGTGGTAATGACTTAGATTAGGGGTTGAATCTGGCTCACTGCCTATTTTAATAAAGTTTTATTGGAACGCAGCCACACCATTTGATTATGTATTATCTGTGGCTACTTTTGTGTTAAAACCGCAGGGTTGAGTAGTTGTCATAGAGACTACGTAGCCCACAAAGCTGTGGATATTTACTATCCAGCCCTTTATGAAAAAGTTTGCTGACCTCAGATTTGGATGGTCAGTTGGTGATTTTTCGCAATACACTCCTCTCTGAGAAGTCATGCTGCCTTAAATCTTTGAAGACACTAGACTATCATTCGTATAAAGATATTTGAAAAAAATTAGATATGCCCTGAAATAGTTAAGTATATTTCTTTCTCTAAATATATATTTTAGTTCTATCTGAGAGAATCCTAATTTTTTTACGGTTTATATTTCCTACGGCTTTGGATTTTCGGGGACATCATTATCAAGGATGATTTTTTAAGGGTTCCACATATAGGATTAGTGAAAAGAAAGTGGCATTAGGTGCTTTTGATTTCATTCTGTAGCTTTCAACTCTAGATGACTTGTGTAGGATTTCCACCAGTCATTAGCATGCCTGGCTCTTGTATACATATCTCAAATCCCACTCCATTATCATGTCCCCTGGATATACTGCAGCTCTCAACCATTATCAAGGCAACACTGTCTATGTGCTGTATAACTGCAACCTTGTGCACTCTACATGATATCCCAAGAACACTCTTCATGAGTTGCATCTGTGTTACTTAACACTAACCATGTTACACTGACATTCTCTCTTCATGTGGGCCATAAAGAAGAGGGACCATGCTGATGTCATTTTCCTGCCTGTCAGCCTTGGGCACCATTTGCTGTACAAAACTGAAATGTTTATCCAAAAATATACTTTTAGAATTTTTCTTCTCTGCCCAAGCTCAATACTTGAAGTATATATTAAAGTAAGGTTGTTCATTTAATGTATCATCCAAATTGGTATAATTTTAAAAATTAAAAAAGTCTGAATAGTTTTACTAGAACCTAGACCAGAATTTTGTCCAGCAAAGTAGGACATACGGTCACTCTAATTTTTATAGATTTTAAAATTACAAAATTTCTTTAACTAAACCATGTCCAGTCATTAAATAACTGCTCACCATAAAATGGACATCAAAATGACCTTTATGATGGCAACAAAATGACCAAAAACAAAACATTTTAAAAATTGAGGAATTTAAGTGAACTTGGACTTAGTATCTTGTGCCTGAGAGAAGCAACATGATGGCCAAGCCTCCTGCTTTTGCTCTTCAACTTCCATAGTACCTTCTCCTCCTTTCCATCAAGAAAAGCAGGTGGCTATCACTATAGACAACTACTAATAAAAGAAGAAGGAAAAAAACAGGAGTTAGAAAGGGGCTGATCTAGGGTTGCATCAGAATTAGGAAGCAATATCTTGCACAAACCATCTTGTTTCATTTTATCCTTTTTAATCATTTTTTTTTAAAAAGCATAGTCAGGCATGCATTGATCTTGCAATAAGCTTTGCTTATAGTAAAACTTGAACACAGTTTAAATTATGCAGTTCACTATATTAAGCCAGGACTTTCCAGTCCACCCAAAGTTTCCAGTAAAGTTCTGTTTGACCTTTGTATAAAGACCACCTTTACTAGGTGACTTATTTTTGCTGCCCTCTTGGGTGGTCCAAGGAGGCAGATTTCCCTGTTGAACAACATACAACCTTCTTTTTTGCCAACTGAACATTACACTGGGATGTGGCTTGGAGGAACAGTTTCTCAATACTATAAACAACTGCTTTCTTGGAACAGCTTGTTACTGAAGCATAAAGAGAGGTTACTCTTGGTTTAGCCTTGAGTAGCATATGAATTGGTTAAGGAAGTAAGTGTGGCTGACCCACCAAATTACAGTGGCCATAATATAATTAAGTTCAGTATCCTCCCTGGAGGCTCTAAGAAGTATTATTATGACACCAAACTTAAAGAAGAGGAATTTTTTTAAGAGCCAGGAAATTAGTAAGAAGCAGTCTTTGAGGAAATCTTGGTAAGATTTTAAAAAATCAGTAGAAACACATAAAAGTGGTTTAAGAATAAAGGCTGGTTGAAAGACAGTAGTTTATCTGTGATCCTATGTACTATTAAGTTAATATCTTTTAAAAGGTGTCTTGGGATTAAAGATGTTATTGGAATTAGAATGGAAAAGAAATGGGAGATTAAAGATATGTTAAAAATAGTGAAAAAATGGAAATGTTTCTAAAATTGTGGAGAAGACATTTGCTCTCTGCTTATCAAGTTAAATTGTGCTTAAAAAAATAAAATTTCTACTAACAACTTAGACTATTAAGTTATAGACTTAATGTAGACTATTAAAAAGTTATTAAAGACATAAAGGACTCTGAGTAGATAGAAGGGGGGAAAGGAATGAGACTGTAGAACCCTTTCCTGTCTCAGCATAATGCTACAGCTTTCTTTGCAAAGCAGTTTGTGCAGTTGTCAGAATTTCCTGATAGGACCCTAGTCTGGGCTCAACACTCACAGGGACAAAAAGGTTTTGAGAACATGCATGAAAAAGCTAAACACTTAAAAGAAAGATGCTTAGCCTGTAATTCTTTCCTTATCACTGTTGTTCAAGGCATTGCTCTTTATCCCTTGGGCTCTATGACAGATTGGCTTAGAATAAATGATCAAGTCTTCTTCAGGGAAAGGGTGATTTATTTCTTGGTGACATACCATAACTTTGTCACTCACCATGATTATCATATTCAATCAGTCTGCTTATCATTGGTTACAACTTCACAATGGAGCAGGTAACCCTGTTTACTTGTTGATCTGTCTAGCATCAGCCATCTATGCAATAGTTCTGTGATATCCTAATAATACTCTCTTCATATGGTCTGCACAGAGGCTACATTGCAATAAACATTGTAATCATATAATTAGAGCGCTTTGGAGTAGAGAACAAGGACTGCCTCTCAGTATAAAGTATGATCCCACAGACGGTGCTGGTTAGACAAAGCAAAGGGCTGAACATAGTATCTGCAAATCCATCTTTTATACTGCCATTCCTTGACATACCTTTGTTTTAGAGTATACGTTAATGCATTAACTCTAGGCTGGTACAGAGCTTAATGCTGCGCCCCTGCTTAATTTCTACCAAACTCACAGAGGATATTTCAGTCTCCTACAAAAGGAATCAAGAGAGTTTATTAGATGTGCTCATAGTTCGGTGAGCCTTGCATGGGAAAGGGGAAGCCAGCACCTTTCAATTCTTTGGTTCTATGTAGAGTTGCCATAGATTAAGCTGATGTTTCAGTGTCTTCATTCCTCATACCATCAATAGCATCACTTCACCACCACAAAGCCATAAGTCATTTGGTCTGGTGAGTGCTTTAGATGTTTCAGGTGCCTAGTAACTTTTTGGCAACTTTTTGCTGTTGGCCTATAGGCCATCTCAGTATTATCAAAGCTAAATTTGATACCCTACATTCTATTTGAATGCACCTTTTAACTTGATGGGGGGGGGTCTACCTTTTTGAAGTTCCACCACGTTTCAGAGGCTTTACAAAATATACTCCATTTAATCCTTGTAATGGTCCTATAATCTATATATTATTATCCCTTTTATAGATAAGAAAACTCATCTTCAGAAAAGTTAAGTAATCTTCTCTATAATGTATATCTAATATATATCTAGTAACTGACAGAATCAGAATTTGCATTGATATATATCTGACTCCATTAATTGTGCAAAATCAATCCAAAACCATCCAAAATATAGCTTATGAACACATGGTAAGAAATTTTGCTCCAGTATCACTGATTTCCAACTCTGCTGTCTTCTATGAGCATCATGTAATAAACTATTACAAAATTAGATACAGATCATGGTCCTGCTCTTGTCAGCCTTGGTTCCCAAGCACAGGTCAATCTCAGAATAGCTTGTTGAAGCAGAAAAAGAAGCTATGTTGATTTGGCCTTGAGCAGTAATATTCATTGTAAAGGAAGTTAAGTGTGGCTTGCTAGAAGAGCCCCAGCTTGGGGCTGGTTGGCAGAGTAGTGTCCTTCTAAAGAATTAATTAGAAATTGTGTTTTTGAAGTTCCAGGCAGCCAGCGGGTGAAAATACATAATTCATGCAAGTATGAGCACAGGTGAGACTTTTCCCACGCTGGATGAATGGGAATCTTGATTTTCCTGCAAAAATAAACCGGGAGTCTGAATATTAGAAACTATGGAAAAGAGTTATGCCTTCTAATGTATTTGAAGAAACCTAATGCTCTTTTGTTCCTTTTCCTAGTCTATTTCATCTTTAAAAGACACATGTCATGAGGAGCATGTTAAATATCAAAGAAGCTATGCAAATTTATAGACATTAATTAACTCTGCCAGACAAAACAGTTGCAGAATAGGATAAATGAGGAAATGCGTCATATAAGAAGTTACATGCAAGAATGGAAGGGAAGAGAGTTTATTCTCATACAAAACTTCTCAATTCTCCTGTGTCTGCATAAAAACCATTGACATTTTATGGTTGTAAAGTGGGAGCACCAAAACCTATTAACTATAAATGTCATTGAATTACTCATTTCTTCAAGTTTGGTGTTATAAATGTCATCTAGAGGCCATGCCACACCAGTAGGCAGATAACATTTGGAGCTTGTTTTAGATACTGAAACTATTTCAGCGATGGATAAATACCTTCCAAAGAGTTTGGGTTGCAAAAATGAAAATATCTTTTCATAAATTGTTAGATTAGATCATACAATTGTTTCAGTCCATAGCGATTAAACTACGCCTGCACATATGTGATTTTAAAAGATAGTTTGACTTCAGAGGCTTTTATTAACGTATTTTATTTCACTCAGAAGGTGTTCTTTATGACAAACAGGAAATCCCACTAAATATAATCCAAAGTTTGAGCAATGGAAAGGCACATAGATGATGTCGTACATTATAAATATTTTTTGTACTTGCTGGCTTATTTCGAAGGAAATTATGAGAATGACATCATCATGATGACTGACTTTTATTACTGTGTTTGCTCTGAAGCTCTAGACAAGTAGTTATAAAGAAAAACAAATTGTCTAGTGTTATCCCTTAATACTTTGCCTGATGTCTTCTAGTGACATTAATCCTAGGAAGTGATTCCAGGACTACTATGCTACCATTAGTTCTCTTTTACACATTTATCATGAGAAAGAACACGGTGGTAAAGCACAAAATTTCTTAAAACTCAGAATGAGAAATAGTTACCTTTGATTTTTGTCTGAGCTACTGCTTGAATTAGTCTCCAACACAAAAAATAATTTTAGGCTGATATTTTATAAACCATTGTTTGTCATTATGAGAAGAAGATTTTTCCTAACTGTTCATTATATATTTTAGCAAGATGCTTCTTTGTTCTGTTATACTAATAGCAAGTGGAAGTAGTTAACCTTCTATTTTTACTAAAGCTCTAGTATCTTTTCTAGGTACATCTTTTTAAATTACTTATTTAATAAAATTATGTTTTAAAAGAGAAGAACATTGGGTAAAGATATATGTAATACATGAAATGAAGTTATAGATCTTATAGTCTTTTATTCACCCATGCAATGAACATTTGAATGCCGAGAGGTGTCGGCCATTGGGCTAAATGTCGGGATATAATCAAAGAGTAATAGAACTTGATTTCTATATAAGATTCTCTCTGCATGGGGTAGGGAGACTGGTGGGTACAATCAACACGAAGTGGTATGCTAGTGGCATGGTGTCCTTGCAGCGTGGGGAAAGTGCTAGGAAGAAAAGAGAAAGACATGCTGAACTCCGTCTGGAGTCAGGGAGGACTTCGCAAAGGAGCTGGAGCTGGATCTTTAAAGATCAATAAGTTCTTCCCTAGAAACTAGATGGGATCAGTCTTCCATGCAGAGGGAACAACCAGAGGCAAAGGCATTAGGATGTGAAAGTCAAGGGAGCATCAAAGTTGACTATAGTTGGAAAGACAAGAACATGAGATAGAATGCAGAGGTGGAGGCTGGAAAAGCAGAGGTTAGGGCCATGTTGTGGAGGGTCTCGTGGTTCCTGCTAAATTATTTGGAATTATTTTATGTGTGATAAGAGTCCAATAATTTTGTTTTGTCATTATCTTAAAGAAGGGAAAGTAAAACAATTATATTTGTTTTTTTGCAAGTGTGTGTGAAGAATGGACCAATGTCTTATCCTCAGATACGGCTAGTGGAAACAAAACAACTCTCACAGCCAAAGAAGAAAAATGAACCATCTTTTAACTTGTCCATGATTTTTTTTTTAACCTCCATTTAGATTTCTATGGGGAAATTACTTGATTCAAAGTAAATTTAGCTTTATCTATGTTTTAACCAGCTTAAAGGCAATGGATGCCAAAGTCACTCTCCAGGGTAATAAGGGCAGTTCTATCTTAGGCCATATTCCTGCTTCTAGGCTGTTTTGGAATGATGTGTAGTATATACAAAATATTTCATGGTGTATGAGGGGCTCCCAGGCAATCAATCGTACATGTATCTGTGACAGTCTACCATTCATCACAACAGTGGAAAGATTGCTGATTTTCGAATGGAAAAAAAAAACTTCCTTTATCATTTTTACAGTGAAATGTGGGCCCCCGGGAACCTAATTTCTAATATTAACATTGACATGGCCTTATATTTTGCTTATAAATGTAAGAAAGAAATCTTTAAGAAAGTATTATATGATCTGTACTGATTTTGATAGGTAATTTCCACAGTTGAGTCTCTGATCCCTGCTACCCAGGCTTATAGAGATATGTTTTGTGTCTGGAAATATTTAAGAGAGAGCAGAGCAAGGCAATTTGTTGATGTTGCTGGTATTTGTGCCCAAAATTAGACTGATGGATTGTTGCTACTGGAATTTTGTTTTTTTAACCATGTAGTTTTTGCTAATATGTTTATGTTTATATTTTCGTTTTAATATTTACACATAATATGTATAAATATAAACATAAATATCTATTTATATACTTAAATAAGTCTATGTAAATTTAGATTTCATATGTAAAAAGGGAGATGCCTTTTAAAATTAGGTTTTTTATATTTGATTTCAAATAATTCCAGCTTTCCAGTAAAATAAGCAGCTTTAATGCAAATGTCACCAATTGAGAAGGCTAAGTGCCATCAGCAATGCCCCTTCCAAAGCCCTCACACTAAAATCACTTTGTCACACATGCCATCAAATGAGGGGGAAAAGTCCAGCCTTTTATCCAATTACAGTTCTTCACCTAAAACCATCAAAATGGAAATAAAACATTTTTTTCTATTAAAATGGAAAAAGTATTCAAGAAGAATAATTGAATTATCATTTCTGCTGAGCTCACCTTATACATTTCAAGGGTGGCACCTTGGTTTGGGGTGATAGCTCTGAGAGAGTAATTTGATGAATGAATAAATGATTATTCTTCCTTGGCTATAATATTAAACTCTCAATCCTTCAGAACAGTTAAGTATAGTGCACCTGTCACCTGCTGTCACGTACATGAACAGTAAGCTCATACCCCCTACCCAATCACCTCCACCATGAGGAAGAAAAGAGCTGATTCGTGAGCAACTAGTATGTGCCAGCTCAATGATAGTAACTTAAAATTTTTATTTTATGCATTTTTCATTTTACAAAAAGCACCTTATGAAGTAGAAGCTATAATGCCTGTAAAATAGAAAAAAACTGAAGCCTGGGGGTGTTAAATTATTTCCTCAAAGTCAAACAGCCTGTAAGTCACAAAGCAAGGATTCAAACCCAGCTCTCGTGTTAGAGAACCCACATTCTTTTCACTCTATTTGCATGTGCCTTCAGATGCCAAAAATTCTTCACAAGTAGAGGGAAGGAATGGGGGAGTGCACATATTTTGTACTCCTTCCTTACATTTCTCTTTTCCCAAAGAATCACACTCAGTACCCATCAAGAGTCTCTCTGGAGGATTCTGTTCTTCGTTTCCCTGAAACTTGGCTTCCCTCTCTGGTTCCTTCTCATCCTTCAAGTCTCAACTCAAATGTCTTCAGACAAGCCTTCTCTGATCCCCTAGTATATATTCAATTCCCCTGAGATTCTTTCCCATAATACCCTATTCCTTTCTTTTATAGTCCTCTCTGAAATTGAATTCTGTGTTTGTAGCCTCACTGGTGCAAAGTCTCTTTCCCCAACTAGAAAACAGTAACCCTGGCCATAACATATGGTAATAGGGGCTGACTCTTACTGAGCACCAGCTGTGTGTCAGGGACCATTCTACAGTCTTTCTATGCACTCCCACATAACAAGCTATGAGGTAGGAAATGCCCGATTTTGAAGGTAATAAAACAGGCACAGAGAGGTCACTTTCCCAAAGTCAAAAAGCTAGCAAATGGAGGGGCCATGTTGCAAAGCAAGGTAGCCTAAACCCCTGGGCCCACACCCCTAACCACGGTGCTATGAATGAGTAGGAATTTGATTGACAGTGACATGAAGCAACTGGCATACCATATCTGCCCCTTGATAACTGAGTGAAGTGCTGGAATCTGAGGGCAAGAGCTGTGCAGCGAGTGAGGATAAACGGCAGTGACAGCAATGGCGGCAATGGTGGCAATGGCGTCATAGGTGTTGAAGAGAGCGGGTGCTGGCAGCCAGGAAAGTGGAATCACCATAAACACCTCATTTGCCCTGTGATGTAGAACCATGTCTCTGCATGTTGATTCTGGGAATTAGAACGAGAACCATTAATTTACCATCAGTTTTGTCCAAATTGCCACAAGTGTAGAATTATGAACATATTCGAAAACTGGTCAGTCTTTCACTGTTTGGTTCTTCCCTCAGGTAACCAAGAACACAGTCTCATGCAACTTTAATCTCAGAAGTTCCCCCAAATTCTACCCTTTGGTCCAACATTATATTATCCATAGATACTTAAAGTAAATTTTCTATTCTATTAAAAATTATAGGGAACAGAGCTTCTTTCCATTGAAAACTGGCTTTCTGGTGAAATTTCCATGGAAAAGGTGAATAGCCAGACACTGTCCTTCTTAAAATAAATCCTCCTTATTTAAGGAAGGTTATTTGCACTCCTCAGAGGTTTTTTTTTTCAAACTTAAGAAATCCAAGCCCTCTGTTCAGACTTTCTGTGTAAATCCCATTCTGATATTATAAACACTTTCTTCTCTTTAGTCTGGACTTCATCTAGATTTTTCAGATACCTGTAGTATATAGTTCCCAGACTTGTTCCACCTTAATGGAGTAGCATCATGCTTTCCTGATTATAGAGAACAGGGAACCACAAAATTTTATATTTTAAATTGTTACATAATTTAATACTAGTGATACATTTATCAGAAACATGTTAATTGCTTTTATTTAGACTTAATATCAAAATGTAAAATATCAAATATCAAAAAATTGCTTAATTTAGATATCTGAGACATAGCAAATATTTATTTTCTAAATGTTGATGTGTAACTAGTGATATTTTGGAATAAGAATGATTTTTTAATCTAAAAACGAGTATTTGGGTTGATCACATTTCAGTCTTTGTGTTGGTGTGTTGCTAGAATCATGCATTTGATCACTTTGTAAAATAGTGCTTAATGAAAATATCAAAGATTCAAAGATTTTGATTTTGCTACTTGAGTAAATTGCAAGTTTAATTGGCATATAAATCATGTAAATACAAACTCTACTCAGAAAATAATTTTAAAAGTGCCATAATTTTTATATGACCTTGAAGTTCCAGCAATCTATTGCATAACTTTTCAAAAGAAGTCACATGGAGGAAACCTCATATTTCCTTAAATTTATTAGTGCTCCTTGGTGGTCTAAACTGTTGGGGTTTTTTTCAAGGTTTCTTTTCAAAGCAATAATCTTACTTAATTGCTTAGCATTTGCTCTCATGTAAGTCAATTTGAGTTCTTATTTAGAGTAACAATAGGAAATATATAATGGCCAGGAGTAGTGAAACATGACTAGGAAACTCAAGTACACCAGTGTTATATTTCTATATAATGATGTGAAGATAATGCTTTTAGCTGCATGACCGCCATATTAGCCACACGTCATAAAAAACAAACTTTGTAAAAGCAAGAGGTCAAATTCATTAAGAACAATTTTGTTCCCTTTGCTATATAGTTAAGCATTTATCCTTAATATTGTGATTTTTTTCTTTTGTTAAAAAGACCCTGCATATCCCATTTTCTGACAGGAGGGAAGAAAAGATTTTTCAAACTACAAAGGTATAAATCATGTGAACCTATCAAAGAAACTTACTTTATATTCCTGAGTTTAATGTTTAAAATTAAATGGTCAGACTTTATGCTTCAGAGATTTTAGCTTTAAAAATGGTAAATGAAATCATGTAAGTGCATTTCATTTCATTAGTTTTCAATATAAAAACCTAATATTCCAATAACTACATATAATTAACTGTTATTTTTGTAAAAGTTGATAGTCTTTATGTTTGTGGGATCATTATTAATGAAGTATGAAAAATTCTTTGTCTTTATTATAAACCAAGTCATTCTAAGAAAACTATTTCCCAAATCACAAGACAATAGACGGATACTTACTTCTTACCCATTAAGTAAAATAAATCATTATATGGTCTAAAGATGTTAATGTGTTTTCTAAATTGTCCTGCTTACCCCACAGGAATTGTTTGCCTTTCTAACAAGATTTATCCAATATTTGTCAATTTAGTAAGTTTTAAAAACTATTTATGCTTTAAGAATGGTCCAAAGAAAAATGTCTGTAAGAGAGTAAAAGAAGAAAAGACTTGAATCTCTCCAAACACAAACAAATAATATTTTCTTTATTCTGTGGTATCATCTAATCTATGGAGATACATATTTTTTGATAGATATGCATACTCTCATGTGTTCTTTGAATAATCTTATATTCTTCCTTAGTTTGTAATTCTCTAAATTTGAATCCTAATTCAGTATCTTTTTTTGTTTATATAAATATTTATAAAATTAGTCAACATTATTCTGATGTAATTTTCACAACTGGTTGCCACTATGAAAAATGCACATTTTTCTATTATAAAACTTGGAAGTGCATTTTTACGTAGGGTTTGTTTTTGGTAGAGAGAATATCATTGTGGTTTGCCATCAGTATTACTAGAGAACACACAAATATTAGGGCTTATTTGTTTCTCTCATCCTTGTCTTTGTTTACTAAATAAATTGCTTTATGTTTAACTTTGGAGTATACAAGCACTCTCTGTATTTTTTCAACTAAAAAAAATTATATTCCTGCAATGGTCTAATATGTATGTTTCAACTCTAGAATAAAAATTCAGATTTCCTCAAGCCTTGCAAATCATTCATTAATAAACCAGTGGTAAAACATACCACCTAAATCTCCTGAAAAGATATACACAGATCTTTATCAAAAGTATGTGGTGAGCCTGATGCTAAATATAAGTATAAATGTGCCTTTTCATGCCTGCAATTTTCTGAAGTCCAAAAGTTCTTTGGATGGCAGGCAGCAAGACAATACTTCCTGTCCATAATTTACATGCATTCCTCATCTGATTAAAATGCAGGGCTTCACATTCTCTAATTCAAAATCACATTCCCTTCCTCAAAATCTTATTATTTTATAGGACAATTAAATGTGAGGATAGTTCTTACCTCTCTGTCCACTGTAACACCTATATCTTCAATTCAAATACTACTTTGGAGTTCATAAAGTGATTTTACATTCACTATCTTCTTTGATTATCTGAGCAACGTTATGAGACAGTGTCAAGATATTTACCAAGGAGTTTTCATTTGCCTCTCTCCCCTGTTAAATGACCAAGTAAACTTATTCAAAAGATCTTTGAATATTCTGCTTTTTTCTTTTCTTTTCGTTTTCTTTTTTTGATAGTATTAGGCATATTGACTTTTATGTGTGCTACATCTAAAAATCCAGTAAGAAGTACCTCATCCCTCATATTTAACAGATTATTTATTTAGTTATTTTAAACTTTTTCTTAATTCACAAAAAGATTATGAAACATCGAAAGGGACAAATATGATAAAATTTTAAAGCAGGAAGAAAAAAAGAGTGCAATAATAATGGAAAGAGAGAATAAAAGAGGTCTGTAGGGAGGTAGAAGCATTCCACGGCGGTCATGGCTTGCGAGGAGGGCGCACCATGCACATCTCTTAACAACACCACGATAAATAACATCAAGTTGCCAGTTTGAAATTGGCCATGGTGAGAGTATTTACACCACAGAAATTTATGCAAATCAGGACTTATTTTTCCCCACAGGGTCCGTTTACCAGCATAACACTGCCTTAAAACCTAAATTAACCTTTGTGTTAAAATAACGGAGCAAAACCCTTCATCATATCCCACGTTAAGCTACAATAACATCTGTAAGTTAAAATAACTGAAAGATAAGATGCATTTTATTCCCCTATAGAACTTCAGAAACGTAAATAAGACTGTTTCAAAACTGCCTCAGTTTATGAACAATGGTTGCTGATAAGGGAATACATCTATTCGTCATTTGTTCACTAGGAAATATTTGGTCGGGGGGCAGTGTAACACAATAGTTTACATTATTGGTCTTACAGTCACAGACAATTCCTGCTTTGCAGTTTTAGTTTTGCATTTTGGGCGAGTTACTCAAGACCTTTCTCTATGCCTCTGTTTTCTATACAGAAAATAAGGATAATAATAAAACAGTACTAAACTCTACAGTTGTTATAAAGTTGAAACAGAATGATGCTTGCAAGTTACTTAGCACAGTCTCTGGCACAGAGTGAAAACTCAATACATGCTACGTGTATTATGTACAAGAAGGTACAGTAGGCGAAGTTCTATGTCAGACACCAGAAACACCAAGATGTGATCCCTGTCTTCAAGAAGCTTACGGTCTATAGAGAACTGTTCTAGTCCCTAATTTACATTTCTGACATTCTGTTGTGTCTAACAATGTAGTCGGCCAATATTTTACCCTTTTACAGTTTAGAAATGTATACTTTTTAAAATCTAAGGTCCAGCAAGTATTAAACCTATAGGTTGTAATAGAAAAGGTTAGTGAAGTTACAAAGCTTTTTTTTTATTGTCATTTCTATTTATTTTCAATTCCCACGAATAGTCTTGTAGGTTTTGTTAAGCTTTCGTTAATTTATTTTCAAATAGCCTAAATGCACAGAATCAGAGTTTTGCTTTCTCTGAGTGTTGCCAACATTTCTATAAATTTTTTTCACCACAAAAGTGTTTGGTGCTAGGATTTTGTTTTTAAGAAGAGTTTATGCTTTTTGTAGGCTTATTATTTTTGTTACTTCATTATTTCAAATAGATGTTTTGCACAGTTTAATTTTATATGAAGCATTCATCTTCAAATAAAAAGATGTTTTAGAAAACTGAACTTTGGAATACTACAGATATTATTAGCATTTGACACATATTGAACCAGATAGTCCCTAGTGTTTGAGACGTTCTCTGTGATTATATTAGATTCCTTGAGCGCATATATTAAATCTTTCACAGCAGACGACTGCTGCCAGGGCAAGGTAAAAGGTACAAGTCCATCCAATATCTAATATACCATGGTGTATCAAATGTCACCAAATAAGTAGAAAGCCTAGGGAGAAAATGGAAATATGGACAAAATAAATTTAATTGCATTTGGCAAATATATATTTTATATGAAACAAGTCATACATATGTACATAAAATGTTGTGAATATAATAGTTTTAAGTGTGTAACTGAGTACGTATATACATTTCCCCCCACAGTTGGAAATGTCAAAAGAACATTAGTATATAAAATAAGAAAGAACTATGAAGACGGAAATTCTAGAAAACAACCTCATCTAATATCTTTGCTCTGAGTAGGCTGTAACTTAAACCTAGTGTGACTGAATTATTTTATCTGTTTGAATAGAGTGGAGAAAAAAATTGTTGTGATTTTCAGGTAGCTGGTTTCCATGTGGAATATCTCTTATTCTCCCATTTCTACTTTTCTAGTCTGGGTTTGCACTTGCTACCTTCAGAAGATAAAATGTACCAATGTACACAGATTTGACATGTACCAGTTGCTACATAGCAGAGATTATATACCCCATGAGACATTTTCTAAAAATTCTGAATTGCTAGTTATCTTCTAGCAGCTCTTTGGCTTTATCTGAAGCAGGACAGATTTCTTTGTCAGGTACGATACAGTGTGCTGGAGGTGAGCTAGTTTTAACACCAGCATTTAAAAATTGTATATATCGTCACAAGCCGATTAAGGATGTTTCAGTCAATGACAGACCACGTATACAGTACAGTACCACGTATATGGTACAGTGGCCCCGTAAGATTATAATATTGTATTTTTACTGTACCTTTTCTATGTTTAGATACACAAATGCCTACCACTGTGTTCCAATTGCCTGCAGTATTCAGTACAGTAACATGCTGTACAGGTTTGTAGCCTAAGAGCAACAGGCTACACCATAGAGCCTACGTGGGTAGCAGGCTGTGCCATCTAGGTTTGTGTAAGCGCACTCTGTGATGCTCACACCATGACAAAATCGCCTAATGATGCATTTCTTAGAACATATCCCCGTTGTTAAGCAAAGAGTTATTATACTTTCTCAGAGACATGAAATAGTGAGTAAACACAATTAAGCAGAAGAAGAGACAAGTTTAGCCTTAGCATTCAGGTAATTTTCGTAATTAAAAGAAGAACCAAATTTGAAAAGTAGAGGAGATTGTAATGAAAGGGGGGGAATTAGTACTAGAAGTGATAGGTCCTGAACATATTGTGGTTGGTTTCCTTATTAGAGAAGAG
>CAUYRT010040751.1:0-15975 GCA_963574885.1 Lepilemur ruficaudatus | reverse complement strand
TGGTAGGCTGGGGTCCCATTTCCTTAGGTCCTTTGCTAATCTGCCAATCAACTGGCAAACTATTGCTGAGATGCTAATGACTTTATTTGGCTTTTCTACTTAGAGACTGATGGATTAAGAAGTGCATTTCAGGTCGGGGGGGGGGGTGGCTTACGCCTGTAATCCTAGCACTCTGGGAGGCTGAGGCAGGAGGATCACTAAAGGTCAGGAGTTTGAAACCAGCCTGAGCAAGACACTGTCTCTACTAACAATAGAAAGAAATTAATTGGCCAACTAAAAATATATGTAAAAAATTAGCCGGGCATGGTGGCGCATGCCTGTAGGCCCACCTACTCGGGAGACTGAGGCAGGAGGATTGCTTGAGCCCAGGAGTTTGAGGTTGCTATGAGCTAGGCTGGCGCCACAGCACTCTAGCCTGGGCAACAGAGTGAGACTCTGTCTCAAAAAAAAAAAAAAAAGAAGGCTACTCTGGGGACTTTGATAGTCATCTAACTGTAGGACTCACTAGATAAGGTAATATAGTGTTGTTATTTTACAGGGCATCATAATCTAGGAGGAAGAGTTTTCTGTGGCTTTGACACCTTTGACCACTCCCTCTTTTAACTCTCTTGTCCTTACTTTCTTCTTCCCCTTTCAGCCACTTCTACTCAGTCTCCTTTCTTGCTTTCTCTTTGTCTTACTTCCCTTAAAAGCCACTATTCACTAAGATTCTGTTCTAGGCTCTCTCTACTTTCTCACCAGATGATCTAATTCATACGTATGGCTTCATGTGGGGTCTTTTGCCCCCAAATCTGAAATCTTTATCTAGCTTAGAACTCTCAAACTCTAGATCTATATACCCAAAGACCTACTTAGGTGCCTTACAGAGACCTCTGAATTATTATGTTTAAACAGCTCCTCATTCTTGCTTACCCCTCCTGAAATTACTTTACATACTCACAGTGTGATCTTGATAATTGGCCAAGTTTGAAAATCACTGCCTTAATCCATTTAATTCCTTCTAATAATAGAGTTCTCTATCTATGAACAGTGGACTAAACTTAATTTTAAAAAAATCTAAGTGTAACATGAGAATAACTTTAAAGGTATTCTCTATAGTTTCCTATGTGAAAACACAAGTAATCCAAGTGAGATATTTGAGAGTCTACATTCTCTCTCTATTCTCATTGCCTCTACCTTAATTTATACCCTTATAACTCATTATTTCTTTCTTGGATCACTGCAGTGCCTTCCTGACTAATCTCTTTGCCTGCACTGTAACCCATCTCTCTCTCTCCCCAATCCATTTGTCTTATCATCTCCAGATGGATTTTTTAACAAATCAAATCTAGTAACACTACTCCCTTACTCAAAACTTTTTATGACTTCCTTTTACCTTCAGGATAAAATGCAAGTTCCTTACAATGGTATATGAAGCTCTTAATGTTAAAACTTACTCCTTCTCCAGCATCAGCTCTGCCTCTAACCTATATTGAAGCCATGTTCAAGCATTTAAAGTTCCCCCTAAACACCATCTTTTCACTCACCTTGGCCTCCATTCACTCATTCAACAAATATTTATTGAGCACCTACTATATGTTAGGCACTGAACAGAGGTACTGGATATTCAACAGTGGGCATAACACTGACCATAAGTCTGTTCCTTTGTTGAGCTCACATTATTGTGAAGCAAGACAGATAACAAATAAGTAAATGAAATTATTTCAGATTGTGGTAAATGTTGTAAATCTCCTAGGAAGATGAGCTAAAAAGTAACATGGGTGGGTTGGGGTAGAAGGGCTGGTAGAAGATCTTTAGATAAAATAGGAATGTTTTCCCTGTGGAGGTGATATTTGAGCCGAAAACAGGATGAAAAGAGGTCAGCCATGCTGAGAGCTAAGATTTCTAGTGGGAATAGTAAACATAACTCTTCTGAGAAGAGAAGATAAAGAACAGAAAGGAAGCCCACAGTGGCTGAAGTAAAATGAACAAGGGGAAGAGTGTTATAAAATGAGGTTGGGGATGCAGGTAGGGACCAAGTCACCTATAACCTTAAAGTTTTTTTTAAAATATTTTAAGGGTTGAAAGGAAATGAGGAGTGACTGCTAAAGGGTACAAAATTTCTTTGGGGGCTGATAATATGTTCTAAAATTGATTGTGGTGATACTCTGAATTGCACACTCCAAATAGGTGAATTGCATGGTATGTGAATTATGTCTCAGTGAAGCTGTTGTTAGAAAAAATTAAATGGCCCCATGTGGCTAGTGCCTGCCACACTGTGCAACGGTCCCCAACCTTTTTGGCACCAGAGACCAGTTTCACGGAAGACTATTTTTCCAAGGACTGGGTTGGGAGAGTAGGGGGAGGCAGAGCTCAGGCAGTAATGGCAGCAAAGTGTGATAGAGAAGGGAGCAGCTGCAAATCCAGATGAAGCTTCCGTGGGGGGGGGAGCGGCTGTAAATACAGATGAAGCATTGCTTACTCGCTCGCCCACTGTGTGTCCCCCCCTTCCTAAGTTTCATGGAAGACAGTTTTTCCAGGGCAGTGTTGGGTGGGTAGAGGGGGAAGCTCTGCGGTCAGGGTGCTGGGGACTGCAGCTGCATAGCACAGCTCTATTTCCTCCTCTACTAGTTCAACTCATCAATTTTAACAACCACTTATGTCTTCAGCAAAACATTTCAGCTGAGCCCCACATTTATAATCTGTAAAGGCTAAAGGATGTTTTCCCCTAGATAACTTACAAACATCCCAAAACATCAGTCTGGACCCAAATACTTTACCAAACCTGTTTTCCCTTCTGTCTTCCCTCCTTCAATGATGGCATAACCATCCACCCACTTATCTAACCTGAAATCTTGGAATAAGACAAATTGGCTTCTCTCTCATGATTCCCTCCCCCAGCATCTTATCTGTTGTCATTGATTCCACCTCCCAAATATACCTGAAACTTGTTCTCTGTTCTCCTTTTTTTTTTTTTTTTGAGACAGATTCTTACTCTACTGCCCTGGGTAGAGTGCAGTGATGTCATTATAGCTCACTGCAACCTCAAACTCCTGGGCTGAAGCGATCCGCCTCTCTGAGCCTTCCGAGTAGCCGGGACTACAAGCACATGCCAGGTCACCTAGCTAACTTTTCTATTTTTAGTAGACATGGGGTCTCGCTCTTGCTCAGACTGGTCTCGAGCAAGTCCTCGAGCTCAAGCAGTCCTCCTGACTCAGCCTCCCAGAGTGCTAGGATTACAGGCATGAGCCACCGCGCCCAGCTTCTATTCTCAATTCTTATTCCATTGCTGTAGTTTAGGCCTTCATCTCTTCTGTCATATGGACTGTTATTAATAACATCTTAACTGGTCTCCCTACTGCCAGTTCTGCCCACTCCAACCCATCTGCTATACTGTTGTCAAACGGATCCTTGTAAAATGCGATCCTAGTCATATCTCCTGATCCTGTTTAAAACTTTTCACTTACCTATCACAAGATCAAATGTAGCTCCTCAGCATGGTATTTAGAACTCTTTATAACTTAATCTCTGCCTATTTTCCAGCCTTTTAACCTCTTGTTTCCAAAATATTTTATATTCTGGCAATAATGAACTGGTCAGAGTTTTTCCAATACACACAGCTTCATGACTCCAGGCTTCAGCTCATGTTCTTCATTTGACCCCTTCTTTCCATCCCTTAAATATGCCATCTCTTTTTTTTATTTTTATTTTTATTTTTTTATTTTTTGAGACAAGAGTCTCACTCTGTTGCCCAGGCTAGAGTGCAGTGGCATCAGCCTAGCTCATAGCACCCTCAAACTCCTGGGCTCCAGTGATCCTCCTGCCTCAGCCTCCCGAGTAGCTGGGACTACAGGCGTGCACCACCATGCCCGGCTAATTTTTTCTATTTTTTTAGTAGAGACGGGGTCTCTCTGTTCCTCAGGCAAGTCTTGGACTCTGACCTCAAGCAATCCTCCCACCTCGGCCTCCCAGAGTGTGAGGATTACAGGCGTGAACCACCACTCCCGGCCTTAAATATGCCATCTCTTAATTGGAATCTTTCCTTTACCATTCTCTCCTAACCATTTTCTACCTTCTGAATTAGGTTTGTACTTTCTGCAAGCTTTATTATTTTTATTTTCATTTCCAAAATGTTTTTAAGATGAACATATTTCTCTTGCTGCATATATCCCACTGTATAGCAATTTTTATTTGCATGTTTCTTCTACCTGTAAGACTGTAGGCTCCTTGAGGGCGGGGGTTTTGTCTTCCATTTCTGTATCTCCTGTTTATGTGCATAATAATAAGAGCTTAATATGTTGTCTAAATATCAGTAGAAATATCAGCTGAAAGTTCAATACCTATTCTTTTTTTTTTTTTGAGACAGTGTCTCACTCTGTTGCCTGGGCTAGAGTGAGTGCCGTGGCGTCAGCCTAGCTCACAACAACCTCCAACTCCTGGGCTCAAGCAATTCTTCTGCCTCAGCCTCCCTAGTACCTGGGACTACAGGCACATGCCACTGTGCCCGGCTAATTATTTCTATATATTTTTAGTTGTCCAGCTAATTTCCTTCTATTTTTAGTAGAGACAGGGGTCTCACTGTTGCTCATGCTGGTCTCGAACTCCTGAGGTCAAAGGATCCACCCGCCTGGGCCTCCCAGAGTGCTAGGATTAGAGGCATGAGCCACCACACCCGGCCTACTATTCTTGATTTTTTAAAAAACATCCTGTTATGCTAAGAATAGAAATAATTTTCTTAACTGGATAATGAGTATCTATAAGAAACCAGCAGCAAACACTATTCTTTTTTTTTTTTTTGAGACAGAGTCTCACTTTGCTGTCCAGGCTAGAGTGCCGTGGCATCAGCCTAGCTCACAGCAACCTCCAACTCCTGGGCTCAGGCAATGCTCCTGCCTCAGCCTCCCAAGTAGCTGGGACTACAGGCATGTGCCACCATGCCTGGCTTATTTTTTCTCTATACTTTTAGTTGGCCAATTCATTTCTTTCTATTTTTAGTAGAGATGGGGTCTTGCTCTTGCTTAGGCTGGTTTCAAACTCCTGACCTGGAGCGGTCCGCCCACCTTGGCCTCCCAGAGTGCTAGAATTACAGGCATGAGCCACCACGCCCAGCCTAAACACTATTCTTAATAATGGAACATTAGTGGCATTGCTACTAAAGTTAGGAACAAGAAAAATATGTTCTTATTCAACATTATCTTGCTATTTAACATTATTCTGGAAGTCCTAGCCAATGAAAGAGATAAGATACAGAACATACGATCTCTGGATAGAAAAAAAAGATACTATCTACCTAGAAAATCCAACGTAATCAACCAAAAAATGATTGGAACCAATAAAAGCATCCAACAAGATGATGACTCTAAGACTTCTGCCTCCACTCTGCCCTGATCATGCCACATCCAGAACATTTTGTTCTGTTCTGAGTATTACATTTTAAAAGGCACATTGAGAACTGAAGTATGTTTGGAACAGGGCAGCTGGAATAGATTAAAACTATTATTTGAAAGACTGTTGAAAGGGCTGGAGACATTTGGCCTAGATAGCAAAAACATGGCAAGTATCATGATGGCCTGAAATACATGAAAGATTGTTATGTGGAGGATCCTTACCTTCCTTGTTCTGTATAGCCTCAGAGGGTAGTGGATAGAAAGACAGAAAAGCAGATTTAGGTGCATCGAATAATAAGTGTTTGGAAACAGGGGCTGTCTTGAGCAATTTAGGTTTCTATCAACTGAAGGTGTTCAAAAATAGATTATTTGGTTATTCATGTGTTAAATAAATGATTCCAGGATTCTTTGTATCTGTAGTGCATTATATGGCAGAAGACACTCAGTATTTATGAAAAGAAAAATTTTTTTAAATCCAAAGGTTTCTTAGCAAATAGCAATTTTCCCTCTATATATTATGTGAAACTCAATTACTCAACAATATTTAGTTAGTGCACATGTGTGATGTGCAGGAAACTGTGCTGGAACCTTTATGAAACTTCGTAATATCAAAGCAATTTTAAAAGGTACATTGAGTATGTTTGGAGGAGGGCAACTTCAAAATATCAAAGAAATCTATCACCATGTTAGCACTTTGTGAATGTACTGCTTACTACATGGAAGGAAGCTGTGACCAGATCTGGAATAACTATCCCAAATGAGTTCCATGAAGTATATAGGTGATGAAATGGAAGTGTCCATAACCATGGAAGAATGTGACTTTCACCTTGGAGTTCTTAATAGTCATAAAAGAAATGCTGAGCATGATAATACAACCTCCCTCATTTTAATTAACGGCATCATATAGCACTTTACAATTTCCTTTTTTCCTCCAAGCATTACCTCATTTGACTTTTTAGAAGTGTTTTTGACACATTTAGAGAAAGATGGGCATTATCTCTCTGCCATTTATGGTAATGTGGCCAGGTAAAATAAGAGATTCTTTCATTGTTTTCTGTTTGAATGAAATTATGAATATATAATAATAAATGAAGCAGATATGCTATATAAAAAGGCCAAAATAGCTCTAAAAACTGTAGCAACATAAGGAGGTCTTTGCTAAGCTATTTTAAAAAGATAACTATAAAATTAGAAGTATATAACAAAGTATATGAGACTACCCTAATTTCAAGTAAAATATTTTGTCTAATTTACTAGCTGAGATATACCATCAATGGAGACATGAAACTAACCAGACTATGGGACTTCCTTCAAAAGGCTACACAGATAATTGTCCCAATTCCTGCTTTTGTGTTTGAATATATGCTTAAAAGACATTAATTTTTTTTCTAAAAATGATGTTTGAAAGGCTGTAAATAAGACAATGCAAGGTACACATACACACACACACGCACACACACACAAAATTTAAAGACATCAAAAGGGGTGTATGTTAAGTTATATTCAGTAAGGAGTCAGCCAAACGAAAATCTGGGAGAAAATGATTCCAGGCAAAGGGAAGGTGTAAACAGACAAAATACATGACTTAAAAGGTACAATCTACAAGAAGTATATAACACAAAAGACAAACTAGGTAATTACAATATAAAATTGTAACTCCAAAAGAGTGATAAGCATATTAACAATGCAATGATGCAAGGTTTGTGATAGTATTTTCAAACTAAAGACTCACTGTTATAGTTTTGATTTTTTGATTCATACTTTCTGCACTCAAACTCTTTTCCACAGGTTATTGAACTGCACAAATTTTACCCATAAATATTTCAAAATAAAATGTTTCTTTTTAATTTTAAAAAGACGAGTTCACTAAAGATATTTTCAAAGTGCAAAGCGCATAAACCTTTTAGTAGTGCTTTCCAAAAATGTAATAAAGAAAATTAACCACAATCACCTTTCTCTTTTTTAGCAACTGCTAATAATATGGAAAATGTCATGGCAACTTTTACAATTACAGTCACCTCACCCACTGTCTTCTAGAAGAACGATATACGGTCAAACGTAAAGAACTGTATCTGTGAGAACTACTGTATATACGGTAAATATGTATACAATAAACAACTGGAGAATTTTCAATTATTTTTTAACAAATATGTTCCTCTTTTTAGTAAAGGAGGAAAGGTTAGAAAAGCTTCCTCCACCTCCAATGTAATCATGGCTAGCGTGTGCACGCTTCCAGGACTTTTTCTGTATGTTTACATACACAGCGAGTGTCTTTGTTTCGTGCTTCACACCCAATCATAGAAATGGTTCTACAATCTGCTTTTTGCATTTTACAAAGTGTCGTAAGGCCCTTTCCACTTCAGCGTCTTTCGCACTGCAGCGTGGAACGCCACGTACGCTCTGCGGGATCTGGCGGCCAAAAGGCGGCGTCGAACGCCCTGGAGCCCGCGGGGGTGGGTGGGAGGGAGGCGACGGCGGCGCTCAGCGATGACGCACCGTGCGTGTGCGGTGCCGGCAGGGGCCGCGGCGCAGGGGCGGGGCGAAGGCTGCGGCGGCGTCGGGCACGCGCACACGTTGCATTCTTTTGCTTTGAGCCGGTGCTGCGTGGTTGGGGCGCCAGCCCGGGGGACTGACAGACCAGTTGACTGGTGGAGATGGCGACGCTCTGTCTGACTGTGAATTCGGGAGACCCTCCTTTGGGTAAGGGGCCGAGGCCGCAGACCTGTGTGGGTTGCATCAGCCAGGGAGGGTGCGGGGCGGGGAAAGGTCGCCGCGCCCTGGCTTTGCGCAGTGGTGGTCACCATCTGGTTGGTTGGGCCTGCCCCTCTTCCCTGAACTGAACACGGTGGGCTCCGCGTCCTTCGCCCTCTGTCCCTTGACAGGTGCATCTGCTCCTGAACACAGTTTTTCCAGGCATGGAGGAAGGCGCGGTGTGAACCCGAGCTGAGACACATGAAGCTCAGCTTCGGACCTTCTTTGAGAGGGATGACTCCTGGCTAACTCACCTCTCCCTTTTTAAAATAGTTTCCCCTGGAGACCGAGAGTTGCTTAAAATCCAATTATCTTTGCTTCCCTTCTTTTAGCAATTTTTTCCCTAACTTTTCTTATCTTACCTCCCGTTTTGTTTTCTCTACAGAGAAGATCCTCAATCCACTTGGCTTTTCCTTACATTTTATCGGGTTCAAAGAGAGCATGCCGGGCGGTCGTATTAGCATTTAGAATTTCAACTGAGGTTGCATTTATTTTTAATTAAGGGTGGTAGGGTAATTGCAGAAATACCCAGGTGCACTGCGGACTGATGGAGATGCTGTACTACATACCCTGTGGATGTGTAGTAAATGTCAGAGTAAACATTGGGCATGTCACTTTCCTGATA
The DNA here is from genome assembly GCA_963574885.1 of Lepilemur ruficaudatus. NCBI lineage: Eukaryota > Metazoa > Chordata > Mammalia > Primates > Lepilemuridae > Lepilemur > Lepilemur ruficaudatus. The sequence continues at coordinate 7,233 of CAUYRT010040751.1, read as the reverse complement.
CATCTTAAGTTCGATTTGTAATTGTTTTGTGATCGTGGCCAAGGTTATTGTGGGTAAATAGCTCAGAATTTTTTTTTTCATTACTTTGGGAAATTACACAAAAGAATTTGAGTAGTCTACTGATGTCAAATTTGTTAATGCTTTATGTATAAAATAGACTTTCTAATATTTATGAAGCTGAGACCTTTAGATACAATTGGCCACGTGGGGATGATGAAATTATTCATTACGTTCTCAACTTTGGTGGTGTTTTCAATCTGTTGGAACAAAATTCAGTAGCCATTTTAAATATTTAAAAAATGCTAATGTTTTGGCATACTGGTTTCAGTAATTGCGAACTAACCTCACAACAAATCAATTCTAAAAGAAGGGAGTGATTCTTGGGCTGGAAAAGGACTGGACAGTTTGGCCTCATGGTTGAGAGAAAGGCATTTTTGGTTCTGATACCGTTAGTCCAACTGGGCTGCCCCTTATTAGTTGTGGATCCTTGTCAAGTTCCTTGTTTAGCTTCTCTCACAGTTTTCTGGTTTAAGAAAGGGGGAATAATATATTCCACATAGGGTTGGTTCCTACAATTAAATGAGACTATACTTAAAGTCCCTGATACATTTTAGATATTCAATAATGGCTGTGGTTTTTACCAGTGTTCTTAGAAAATCACCCTTAAGGTGAAGGTGATAGACCTGTTTCCTTAGTGAATTATGGAACTCAGAACCGCATTCTGCCAGTATTCTGTAAGAGAATCTTAAATTTGTCATTTTGAGCTATAGGCCAATATCGAATGTATATTATTTTTCTAATTTTTCCTCTTCTTTTTTAGTTTTGATTTAATTCTTCCCAGTTTAATTTAAATACATTTTGTTTTTAATAAAGCTAGATGAAATATTTAGAAAAATGGATTGCATTGCTAGAATTTCCCTATTTTATATGCATGCAGTGTGTTATGTATTTAATGTTAAAGTAATTTCAAACTTAACAAAAAAGATGCAAGAATAGAACAAAGACTTTTCCCTCCCCATCACCAAGAGCATACTGCAGATATGATGCTTCAGTGCCCCAGAATACTCCAGGTGTACATCTCCCAGGAGCCAAGAAACTCTACATGACCTCACACAATCATTACAATCAGGAAGTAGAATTGATACAGTTCTTTCATCTAATGCACAGACCCCATTTTTGTTCTATCACTAAGTTCGAACAGTACCCTCCATAGTGTAAGGATCAAAATCCAGAATCATGCTTTGTTTGCACTTAGTTGTCATCTCTCACCAGTTTCTTTCAGTCTGGAATGGTTTATTAGTCTTCCCTTGGCTTTCATAGCTTTGACCTTTCTGAAGATTATAGGCCACTTACATGAAGAATATGCCCTGATTAAGTTCTCTAATGTTTCCTGGTGGAAAACAGGAAACAGATTCAGGATCTGCGTCTTTGGCAGGAATAGCACAGTGATTTCTTGTTCTTTATTGCAGCCTGTCAATTGGTGCATGAATTTAATTTTCCCATTACAGATTATTCTTACCTTGATTACTTAAGATGGTATCTGCCATCACTTTCCTCACTACACAGTTTTCCCTTTACAATTAAGAGACATTTTAATGGGGAGATGCATTGGAACCACATTGGTGTTCCACTCTCCATCAAGCCTTCACCAACTGGTTTCTGCATCCAGTGAAGCATCCAATGAAGCTTCCCGCCCAACTTGATTGTTATGATGTTTGCCAAATAGTGATTTTCCAATGCTGCCATTCCTACTACAGGTATTAGTTGGCATTTTTCTGTGAGAAGAACTTCATCTTTTTCTCATTAAAAAAAATCATAGCTGGCTGGGTGCAGTGGCTCACGCCTGTAATGCTAGCACTCTGGGAGGCCGAGGCGGGCGGATCGCTCAAGGTCAGGAGTTCGAGACCAGCCTGAGCAAGAGCGAGACCTCGTCTCTACTATAAATACAAAGAAATTAATTGGCCAAATAAAAATATATATACAAAAAATTAGCCGGGCATGGTGGTGCATGCCTGTAGTCCCAGCTACTTGGGAGGCTGAGGCAGAAGGGTTGCTTGAGCCCAGGAGTTTGAGGTTGCTGTGAGCTAGGCTGACACCACGGCACTCACTCTAGCCCCGGCAACAGAGTTGAGACTCTGTCTCAAAAAAAAAAAAATCATAGCTAAATATACTCAAGAGGTTATCATCTGTATTATTTTCATTTTTTAATTTTATTTTTTAAAATTAGTTTTATTGAATGATAACTTACATATAAAGTGCACCAATTTTAAGTGTACAAATTGATTGACAAATATATACAATGTGTATACAGTATATACACTATATCTACACCACAGTGATGATGTAGAATATTTCTATTACTTTAGGAAATTCCTTTATGCCCCTTTGCAGTCATCCCTTTCCCCATCCTGGCACCTGGTAGCCACTGATCTGCTTTTTGTCACTATCGTTTTGCTTTTTCTAGAATGTCATATACATTGAATCATATACGTATTCTTTGGTACCTAGGGTAATACCTTTGAAATTCATCTTGTCCACACAGTAGATCATTCCTTTTACTTGCTGGATTGGATTTCATTATACGGATGTACCAAAATATATCTCATTTACTTGGATCATCAAATTGCCCTTATTTGCCAATGGAAGCCCCTCCAAGCTGGACTCTGTGTCTTTTTGACGTATCTTTTGTCTTTCTTTAAGTACTTCCTTGCTGTCTAACAGTAGGATTTTTTTTAGGTTTATTTTGTACCTTTCCTCCCATAGCCCTGTTTCCAGTGGAGCATGGTATTTAGTTGTCTATCTTAACCAAATTATAGGACAAAGGATTAATGAATCAGTTCAGTAAATTTTATTAAGTGTTAAGAGTTAGTATTACACTATTTTAGAGTTTGAGCTCTAGACTGCCTTAGACCTGCAAATCCTAACTGACATATAATAAGTCAAGGACATTGGGCTGGGGGGTTAACTTCTCTAAGCCTCAGTTTCCTTTTCTATAAAGTGAAGGTAAAGGTACCTCTGAAGATTACTACAAAGATTAAAAATGATAATGACTATAAAGCATTAAGCATTAGTGCCTGCCTGCCACATAGTAATCACTGAAATACTATTAACAATAGTTTTTATATAAAGCACTATTCTGATTTCTTCTTGTTTCCTAAGAGAGGAAAAGATTAATTTCAATGTTTCTAACTGGAAGCTGAGCACGTTCCAAAGCAGTTGGATGTGCTATATGCTAGTGAATGGATTCTGGGTTCTGGTTTATTTCTCTAAGACAAAATAACTATACTTTCTGTCTACAGATGACTGGGGGAAAAGTATAGTCCTTGCAGGACCTATTATTCGTTTGTTGACTCATCTTTATTGCCTTATGATTCAGGTTATAAATACTAAATTGTCTTCAAAGAGAAATCTTTTCATCTCATCATTTATAGGAGCTTTGCTGGCAGTAGAACATGTGAAAAATGATGTCAGCATTTCCATTGAAGAAGGAAAAGAGAATATTCTTCGCATTTCTGAGTAAGTGATTTTATATCTTTGTTTTTAGTACTGATGGCATTTTTAAAAAATCAGCTTTAAATGTTATGTGCTTGTTTTACTTGCTAATTAGGTGGATTGTCCCTAGAAAGCAGTGTGCTTTTCTTCATCATTCTAAAAGAATTGAACCCAGAAGCTTTTATTTGTCTGCAAGCTGATTCCCTTCATAATCTGAACTAGAGACCTAGCTTTGAGAGCCCGTCTGCAACACCATCTCTTGAAATGAGTTGCAGCTGTTTAATTGGACTGGCCTATTCCCAGAAATGGGAGACTGGTTTAATGGGATCCTTTGCCACTCAGCTATTAACTTGATTTTTCTCTTCACAGCCACCAACTCAGCTCTTAATGTATGAAATGTATAGGGAAGTTTCAGACAGGGGAATGTTGGAGCCCAGAAAGGGATATCCTAAAGACCCGTGCTTTGACATGCTGAGAGGCCTGAGAAGTTGCGAATTTCCTCAAACCTTGTCTTGTTCCACCACCCGTCTATCCCCAAGCAGGAAGGGATTCTCTCTCTAGAATTTCTTTACCTAACCATAAAAGCTTTTTTCCAGAAGAAATGCAGTTGTCTTAAACCCCTACCCTAGGGATCTCATCAAATAATCAGGACAGAAGAGACTTCACCAGCCCAGACAGGTTTTTCATTTATTGTTGTGAGAGCAGCTCCAAGAGATTAAATAGGGAACTTTATGTGCATAAGATAATCTTTGTTCTTATGCAGCTCCCCTTCTCTGCTTCCTGTTATGTCTGCTTCCAACTTCCCTGTTCCCACCTCCTGGCCTATTTATTCTCCCTAATGATTTACTGTCCCTCGAAAGAATTGTCTACATTTCCCATCTTCTTCCTTCCTTAAGAAAAAGGGTATGTAAACTTCTGTATAGCACTGGGGTTATTGGATAATCACTCTGTGATTTTCCTCTATGTACGTTAATAGATTTATATGCCTTTTTTCCTTAAAAAAAAAGAAAAAGGAACTAAAAATGTACAGAAAGATTTTATGTAAGGCTCTTAAATTCTATTGTACTTCTGTTGGAAAATTGGAGGTATTTCAGATCAATAGTAATAGGAAAGAAATAAATTTGTTAAGTCTACAGCATAGAATGTTGGGCATCTATTAAAAAAGGCTTATGAAGAATTTTTAATGATGGATATGTTTATAATCTAACATTAAGAACACAATACAATGTAAAATTCAAATCTGCATAGAAAAATATGTTTGAGAAATGTAAAACACTACATGTTTTTCTTTTTAGTTGTCTGTATTTTCTGTTTTCTACAATATGCATATATATTTATGTTCTTGATTAAAGCTAATCATTTGCATCCCAGGATATATAGAAGATTGATTGCCCTTGAACTCATCTCTTTTCTTGGAACCTGTTGGAAAAAATAACAAGAGAGGACATTATTCTTTCATATAATGAAACTAAAGAATAGATACAACTTGGTTTCATGTTCAAGAATACTTTGCAAGGCTGGGTGCAGTGGCTCATGCCTGTAATGCTAGCACTCTGGGAGGCCGAGGCGGGAGGATTGCTCAAGGTCAGGAGTTTGAGACCAGCCTAAGCAAGAGCAAGACCCTTTCTCTACTAAAAATAGAAGGAAACTAGCCGGACAACTAAAAATCTATATAGAAAAAATTAGCCAGGCATGCTGGCGCATGCCTGTAGTCCCACCTACTCGAGAGACTGAGGCAGAAGGGTCGCTTGAGACCAGGAGTATGAGGTTGCTTTGAGCTGGGCTGATGCCATGGCACTCTAGCCTGAGTAACAGAGCAAGACTGTCTCAAGAAAAAAAGAATACAGATAGACGAATCTGGACCAGATTGAAAGAGGGTGTCAAAAGTATTCTCAAGCAGGATGGAGATTTTGAAATGTGTTTAAAAGGTCTGTGATAAACTGATACAAGAAAGACTTGTATTGGTAAAGAGACAAGGTATGTAAAATAAGAGTATTACCAGCTTGGCGTCATTTTCCCCTGAAAAAACTTAGAAGTAGGATTGAAAGATGCATCATGCAGTTCTTGGAAAACTTGCTATGCTCACTTGTTGAGCCTCAAAGGGAGAATGAACAGAATCCAAGAGGAACATGTCCATTCTCTACTACTGTTTATCCTGATGTTTTATAATTCTTTGTTGACTAAAAATAATTGAATATGGCATAGTGTTATTAACAATTGTAATATATTAAATATCATTCAAATTTATATTTTTTTTAAAGCTGAATGTTATTTATGGAGTATTTGTGATGATGTTACTTTCCCCTGCTGGCAGTGATTGGAATTAGGCTATTGTTGTTTTGTAGTAGTCTAACTTCAATGAATAAACCTAATAATTCTTGCCTTAATAAACATACTGTCCAAAGACAGGAAAACAGTTGTTGCTGAAGTGCTTGGCTTCTATTAATAGTTAGTAGATACATATTTCACTTGAAAACCACTAATTTGCCTTTCGCAGACTTAACTCTTACTGTTGACTTGCTGGTCACGTAACTCCTGGGCTCAAATGATCCTTTTGCCTCAGCCTCCCAGTAAGCTAAGATTTCAGATTTGCACCACTGTGTCCAGTTAATTTTTTTACTTTTTTACTCGCTGTGTTGCCCAAGCTGGCCTCAAACTCTGGGCTCAAGCAGTCCTCCTGCCTCTGCCTCCCAAAGTGCTGGTGTTACAAGCATGAGCCACCATACCCAGCCTGATCTGTCTCCTTTACCTGGAAGTTGGTAAAACTAGCCTTTTTACAATTGTATATACTTGGCTTCTTTGCCTTAATTTATTTTAAATCACTGTTATTTTCAATATCCTGATTATATTTTCATATTTTCACCCCTGAATAGACATGCAGAAACTAATAGTTAGAAGGACGAAACATCAAATAGAAAGACTACTCTGAAGTGAATTGATGGATTTAACTGAATATTTTAGAACAAATTGGAATTTGATAGAAACAGAGTAAAGAACAAATTAGCAGATCCATTTTTTTACTGTAATGGAAAATACATGATAAATGTAAAAAGGTTTTAGTCTTTACATTTCTTCATAAGTCTCATAACTGTTAGTGATTTGCTAGAGCAACAGTAATATTTTATCTCGTGTATATTCCAGAAATGTGGTATTCACAGATGTAAATTCCATACTTCGCTACTTGGCCAGAGTTGCAACTACAGCTGGGCTCTATGGCTCTAACCTGATGGAACATACTGAGGTAAACAATGAACATTTCCTTATGTGTGTTGTCTTATTTTGATTTATGCTTCTGGTTTTTTGGGAACCTCACCTTATTAGCTTATGTCCTCTTATTCTACTTAAGGATATTAACAGAGTGTTAATTATAGAGTTAGGAAGTGCTCATCTCCTTTTTGTTTTCATAAAAAAATTCTATTTTTTTATAGCTCCTAAGTTTGAACATTTAATCACATACCAGCTGTCCTAGTGGGGCATTTAGTGCTGTCTTTGCCTTCCCAGATTCCTAGAATTTTGTAGCTGGATGGAGCTGTATAGATCATCTTATCCAACTTTCTTACTTTATAGATAAGGCAGCAGGCCTAGAAAAGTTAAGAAATTTACCCACGATAACACACATAGTTTGGGACCCATTTTTTTTTTTTTTTTTGCTTTTCTTCTTCTTCTTTCCTTTTTTTTTTTTTTTTTTTTTTTGTTAGGGTTTCCCGGTGGTGCCTGGGTTGGGTGGATGGGTGGCACCAA